>JADDOH010003310.1:0-285806 GCA_016648135.1 Agrypnia vestita | reverse complement strand
CCACATTAATAGTAATTAATGGATCCCATTTTTTTAAGATATCATCTTTTGGCGCATTGAGGGTAAATTTTTTATTGTGTGCATTCTAGCGGGAATGCGTATAGCGGGAAACAGCATCTAGTGGGAAGTAGCATGTAGCGAAAATACGAGACCACGAAATGCACATGAAATTAGTGTTCCAGTAATATATGAATATAATAATTTCGTAAGAATTCAATTCAAGGCTAAAAAACAAAATTACACGGCTGGAGAAGGACTCGAACCTCGGACGCACGGACGGCAACGCGGCAACTAAACGACATAACTACCACCGCTTCCCCCTAGCCCGTCAAATATAGCTATGTTACACATTGTAAGGTCAGGGCTTATCTAAGGCTTACCTTAGACGAGAGAAATAAGGATTATACCTAACTTATAAGGCTAACTCTATGGTGATAAAACTGTCATTGCATGACGCGCGCGCATTTCGTTGCGTACTAAAATTTCACCCCCAACGCGCCTACATACCTAAGTATTACTTAAAATATTTCAATGTCATTCTTTAATGTACCAGGATATACATATAAAGTACCTACTACTCTTATTACCCAGCACCATCAGTCTCTTATCTGCTTACCACATTAATCCTAATAGCCCAATCATATTTTTGTAACTACAAAGTCCAATCATTCTTCACAATGACATATACGAATAAAAATAAGTGTATTTTAGTATAATTGCTACATCTATTACTTTTTATCAGATGTATTTAAATTACACTTATGAAATAAAAAAGCCAAAATTTTTTTTTTTATTTAAACCTCAAACTTACTAAACTTATTAACTAAAATTAAACACACAAAAAAGGTACAAAAACTGAGACCCTTGAGATCTATTGTAGTTTCACAATAAACTAATCATCTCTTAACAATTATAATAGTCTTACATTATTATTTAGACTTTATAAGCAGTTTCGATACACATCAAAATTGTGTTCGCCACATATGTTTTTTTTGCATTTAAAGAACTGTGGTTTATAGGAACAATACCTACAGCAGCAATATTGTTACATAAAAAAGCGCTTCAAAGTTGGGACACTTAGTCGTTTTTGCATCAGTCAGTGCTCTCTTTTTTCATGAAAGTTTTACGACTCACTGATTTTTCTTAGCTAGTAGGCTTGTTATGGCAATGAATAATTTACAAAAGCCATCGCCACACATAAAACACCGCCATGGGCCACCTGTTTGCCTTCCTATTAGAATACATGGAGTCATTTGATGGGCCAGGGTTTTAGAGAACCTCCTGGCTAGCTGGCTAGTTTGTTGATTCTACGTAGTCAACCATTTCATCTTCCACATCACTTCTGACTTTGTCTTGATTCTCGCAATCTTACTATTTTGTACCTGTATCCTCGAGAAAAAAGTAATCATGATTATCCAAAATGAATGCTATATTATTGTATTCAGCTATCGAGAGGACGCTTCTTGTATTCTTTGCCTATTCTTGCACATAATAATAATGAATAGAATTAGAAATAAAACAAAATAAAACGTGCAATCCTATAAGTACTACAAAAATCATACAAAACCATAATGCAACATTGCAATTACTATAAAATGATGGTACGTTATCATCGTTCAAAAACTCACTCATACACAACATCCATTTTCTAAACGACGACCTGAGATCCATTAAATCAATTATTTATTAAATACTAATCGCACTACATTCTAACACTAATATACAATACACATAAATGTACATGTAAAATATACTTAAATGCAAAAATACATGTTACTAAGCGTGCCGAAGACACTTATAATTGGGCATGGTCTTCATTTTAATGTTTTATTATTAGACAATCATGTATCTACTATCCTGTTAGTGTCTCTAATAAATATTTTAAAAAAACATTATTTTTATATTATATCTCATTTTATTAGCATTAGAATGGAATTCGTTCTGATGCATATAATAATAATATAATTTAAATTTAAATATCTATATAAATTAAAATATAAATGTTCGTGTGTACAAAATCGCTAAACTTTAAAAGTTCTATACCGATTGCTTTGAAATGTTGGTACAATGTTGCATTTAAATACGCGGATGTTTTTGTATACCCACATTGTTTTTGTATACCTAATATTTATTAATATAAATTAAAATATTACTGTTCAATCGTACAGTATCTAAAATCTCCTAAAGTTCAACTATTCTTTGAAATTTTCACACAACATTGCATTCTAATTCGCACAAATTATTTGAATAAAAAATGCGCCGTTACCAACCCTTTCAATATTGATAAATATTTAGACATAAAATATTGCGAAATCATTTTTTTTTATTACATTCTTCTACATTTCATCTTTTCTACCCTTATTTGTTTTATACAGAATCATAACCATATTTATAGCATTCTTTAATTGTGTTTTTTGGTACTTTGTGCGTTTTTAATTTATTTTCTAATTTAATTTATTTTATTTTTGTTATTTTCCTTAGCTATTGCTTATTTTGATTAGGTTTTAAATTTTAATTTTATTCCATTATTGACAATCCCAGGAAACTTCACTGACCACATCAAAAAAAACTGTTTGTACACATTATTTATTAAACTCTATTGTAGGTTTTATTATAAAATAATATAATATAATATAATATATCTCTATTGCATTGTGGCATTTTTTTCACTTTTAGGGATAACCTTAAAAAATTTCCTTACCATGAAAAGAAAAGACTCCTCCCATGTGGGTAGTGACTGTAAAAGTATTCATGGAGGGTCCTCCCGCTTTACAAAGGGTTGATATGGTAAAACCATTCACTTTATAAGAGGGTTGGGGCGGAAACTACATAAAAGGTCTCAGCTACAGGATGCAGCTTGTTCACGGGGCATTCTAAAGACAGCATTATCTTTGTTTCATTTATTTTAAGTTATTTTAATTCTACTCAGGATAATAAATATTTAAAGAGTGACAGTTAATTATTAATTTATTTGTTGATACAGAACACTAAGTCTACAATGCGTCGTTCTAGATGTTTGACTGCAAGATATCGAATTGTAGAATCTATGATATACTCGTAATCTATTTGATACAGGAATATTATTAACTGATATCATCAAACAAATTATATATATTCAAGAACACATTCATATTTGTGAAGTTGTAATTTTTCAGAACAAAGTGCTGTGAAATATATAATAACCAAATTAATTAATCAATTATAAAAACATACAGAAAAATCTAATTCATTCATAGTAACCTAATACTTTTTCGTGAATTAGATTTTTCTGAATGTCTTTCAAAATGATTAATTAATTTGGTTATTAAATATTTCGCAGAACTTTGTTCTGAAAAATTACAACTTCACAAATATGAATGTGTTCTTGAATATATAGAATATTACGTGTCACACGATAGCCTTCATGGAATTATATTCTTCTTCTTGGCTATCATGCTGTCTGTGCAGACTTTGCTTACTGCGGCCCGGAACAGCTCCACAATAGACTGGCCAAAACACTGTCTCAAGTTTTTCAGCCATGAAGTCCTTCTTCCAGGGTCCCGACTTTCGACAATCTTTTCCTGTATTGCAAAGCAAAACAAATACATAATTATACAGTTTTTCTAATTAATACAATTAATCAATATTATGATTGCACTTTAAACGCAGCAAGTAACGCACACCCTGTCATTATCGAGAAACAATATTAAATTGGCGTAATTGCATAAAGTACCGAGACATACCTACAGATTGTTTTAAAATAAATATAGATAATACTTAGTGTGTAGAAATATACACATTATTTATTATTTGGGTCTCTTATAAAACTAATGTATTTAATATTTATACACGTTGAATAATTTATATAGGTTTGCAAAACGTTTTCACATTATTTTACTAGAGCTATCTATCTTTATAATATATCTATATATAAGAACATCTAGGAGATAACAATCTAAACAACACATCTATCTATATAAAGACATTAAAAATCAGTTGATATGATAACCTTATCCTTAATTGAATGATTATTTGTATATAAATATGGTAATCTGATCTTGAGTTGAGTGTAAATCTGTACATATATTTAAAAATGAAATAAAATCTTGACTAGAAGAAAATATTTTAACCCCAAAAAATATTTTAACTAACCATTAAAAAATCCTAGAATCCTCTATAACCCTGAGAAAATGTACAGTCACCCTCCGGACACCTCATCCTTTCCCTACCAGGAACAAATTTGCATACATACTCACTTGGGCCTTTTTAAAACAATCAACGTTTAATAGATTTTTTAAATCTCAGCCCAACTCATTGTAATAAGTGTTTCGATTATCTTCTTCACTAAAGATCCTTCCTATACATCCACCTTCTCGGTTCGGATATAACGTGGCAGCGTACAATGTCCGCCGTTCCGAAGGAACTTCTCGAGGCTAGCTCGGACCTACTGACACGGAACTTACCACCACGTATTTAAATTTACCCTCTCACCGAGAGGGAAAATTTGATTAGCGAGGATACAAACCCTTTTTTCTTCTGCCGCGGCGGCTCAGGAGCAGAACCATCAGAGACCATCAAAATTCTCAGATGATGGCGTGGAATTCTAATAGACTGTCGTTTATAACTCAGCTGTGGCGTTTGATACAATGAATAAAGAAAATATTTATACTCAACAAAGGTCATTTATCAAAAACCAAAGGATGTTAAACAATGACCAATAAGCATGAAATGTTTCAAAGAATTATTATTTTACAAAAGGGGTACCATATTAAATATTTAAGACAAGTGGTGGAGGTCAATTTCAAATTTCAACAAAGATTATATAGTATTCTATCCAGATAACAATTAAGAAACTCACATAAGGATGATTAAATATAAATATAAATGCACATACAGATCGAGTCAGATATACCTAATTAACATTATTTGTCTACAAGATTTTAGGTCATTCCACTATAAGAACCACAATTACCACAAGAAGGTAGTGGTTAGTACGCTATTTTGTAGTAAGAATGCTCTTGAATGGTTCATATTAAAAACCGACAAAATGAATACAGAACAAGTAACTTACAGTTATTAGAACACAATGATATACACAGGAAAAAATCCAGAAACAAGGAAACCCAGAAAACTATCACGGAGTACACGTTCTCTGGGCGGTTTGTAGGGGAGAATCCCAAGTCTTGGGAAAATGTTCTAACACGGGATCGTACGGAGCAAGAAAAAAGAACAATTTGGTCCACAAGCCTTCAAATGATTCTATTAACTTATCTTTAAGAATACATTCTCCTTCTCCGGAGCATATTCTCTTTTTACTTCCTTTCTTGTAACTCGTGGCGTCTGTTTGCTTGACGGAAAAACTTTGGATCGATTTTTAACCCTTTTCCCGTGATCCAATCGAGCTGAAACTTTGCAAGCAGACTCGTGGCGACGATTAAGAAGATCTATCAAATTTTCGTTAAAAAATAATAATAATTTAGTATAATTTTGGATTTTTCAAATTTTTAATGGTTTTTTTATACAAGTTGTATGGAGATTCCGACGCATAATGTAGACACGAAACTCGAAATGAGAAAGGGAGTATTGTATAAACTTCGTTTTTATGGGTTACTTTTTTTAAAATGTCTATTAAAAGCGTATATTTTTACATTTATTACGGATTATTTTGGCGGATTATGGGACACAAGAACAATTATTGTTCTTAGAAGCAAATCTTCGACCGGGGTTCGGAAATGTATGTGTTTAAACTAGTGATGGCTCGCGCTTCCTGTCGAACCTGTAGGAGGTTGAAGTGCAAAAAAACTGACCTTGTTGATGTTGGTGAGCAAGTAAGACTCAATGTTTTTTAAGATACTTTGAATGAATTTACTTTCATTTTAAATTATGGAGAAAGAGAAAGAAAGAAAGAAGAGAAAGAAAGTATGAGGGTTCCGAATGTCCTTAGGTTTTCACGGCCGTTCAGAATCTTCTGTGTACAGTTTTCTGGGATATTCTGCCGTGTGTATGTGACCTCTCTGGCCAACGTTTCGGATCCCATTGCAGGGTACATCATCAGGGCTGATGTCATCAGCCCATCACCAGCCATCAGGGCTGATGACATCAGACCTAATGATGGACCCTGCAATGGGATCCGAAACGTTGGCCAGAGAGGTCACATACACACGGCAGAATATCCCAGAAAACTATACACAGATGAGGGTTCCGGATTGGCATTTTTGGAATGGTGTAAGTGTAATGAATTAAATTATTATTTTTATGATTTTAAAACTTCTGTGACGATTTAATGTATTTACTTTCATTGATTTAGTCATAATTTTTATCCTTTCATCTTCCTTTTTCCGTCCCACCCCTTGCTTCATATTTAAAATGATTTCTCAACCCGGGAAACTCCGGGCACAAAACATATTAAATTATGAAATACGCATATTTGTTTTTAAAATACATATTACACCATCTTTGAAAGTGAGCTAAGTAACAAGCTATGAAAAACAAGAATCGCCAGGCAAGTATCTTACCTCTAAATTATAAGTTTGAACCCGGCCACCTAGGTTAATGAGGGTAATAATTATATTTTACCCACGCGTAAACACTTGTATAAGATTTTTCTTTAAAAATATTTCACCCTCAGGAAAGATAAGTGAGGGCCCTGTTTATTTGGTTGTCTGGCAATTCTCACTCGGTGATGGAATTTTTCCGCAACTATGGACGTGGTGAACCACGTCAGAATTATTCAAGTACAGCAATGCATTAAATAGCCAACCTCATGCAGCATCATTTATTCCTCTGCCAAATCGACCGGCCATTTAAAATACTCAAACATTGAAATATTCTTAGTATTAAATTTGTCTAAGGTAAGTGCACGTGCGTTAGGAAAATTTTGAGGCGTATCTTCGGACCGGTTCTCAAAAATGGACTTTGGTGCAGACGTTACAACAATGAGCTCTATACTCTATTTGGAGCCAAACGTCACGAAATTTATAAAACTGGGAAGACTTCGGTAACTGGGTCATGTGGAGAGAATGTCCGAGCATCAAGCACCAAAGTCCCTGCTGAACTCAAGGCCAATAGGGCGAAGGAGTTTAGGAAGGCCAAAATTAAGATTGAGTGACAACGTCCTCAAAGACATCTCTGCTTAGAGCTTCGGAACTGGAGAGAGCTGGCACTAAACCGAGATGAGTGGAGGAAAATTATTGAGGAGGCCAAGACCCGAAAATTATTGAGGAGACCTAGAATGATGATGATGATGAAGCGCAGTGCAATAATTTTTTTTATAATCATCACAATCCGCTCGTTTTATTTTGATCATCAATTGGAGAAGGTTCATTATATCATTCGATTATAGGTTAAATTAGTATATCGAAAATTATATAAGCTTGGTAATTTATTTGACATGATATCACAAGACACAGAAAATATAGGAGAATTAAAGGTTGAAAAGTACACAAAAATATTCTTTGGATTTTCTGGGATATTCTGCCGTATTTCTATGCTTTTCTTTTATTTCTTTCTGGCTGGCGTTTTGAATCTCATTTCAGAGTACATCATCAGGGCTGATGTGTTGACACACATCCTGAAACTATAAATATAATTTTTATAGGCCCCTTTAAAAATGAAATCCAGATAATAAGTATAGATAGGGATAAGATAAGTTAGAGAACCGAGAGAAAAGTGAAATTACCACAGCAGTTACCCTCCAAGGAGAAGCCCCCTGAGAATTTCCCAACGTGAGACCCACACCCTAAAGAAAGCTCTAAGATTATTCACCCCACTGTCACACACAAGGAGGTTAGAGTTTTCATCGGAACGCCCACCTTCCTCAGTGATGATTATCACTAAACATATCCTTCCATACATCGCTCAAGATGGCGCATTCTCTCAGGAGGTGCTCCGGCGTTTGCCTCACGCGGCTGCATGCACCACGGGTCACTGGCCAGACCCAAGTCAAAGATTTTGCTTCTGAACTCATCGTGAGCCGAGACCATCTGCATCGCGTAGTGGTCCAACGCCGGAGGACCCCTTGCTGCAACAGAGGAGAGGAAGGCATGAGTCCACCTCCCCTAGGCCACAGAGTCCCACATATCTTGCCATATTCTTCTGAGCACAGCATACAAGTCCCTGTTTTTATTTTTTGGGAAAATTTATTTTTTCAATTTTTATTTTGTTTATGTATTTCTGTATTAGAGGGCGAGTGCTTGCTGCAGACCAATCCTAGGATTGCGACCCAAAAAAAAATTGGTTTAACTTGGTTTTGATTTTGATATTTATTTCCCTGGATTTATTTTGCTTTTTTTTCCTTTTTTTGTGCTTTGATTCCTACCAGTAGTGATTTTCCGGACTGGCGAGTCGTTAGCATGTTTGTGATGTCCAAAAGGATATTCATAAAAATAAAAAATATTTTTTTTCTTTTTTCTTGGGAATTTTCTTAAAGCTGTCTCCACGATGCAACTGTCCTTTATTTTATATTTAATATGTATATACATATGTTTATTTAATTTTTTTAATTTTTCATAATGTGTATGTATATCGTTGTATCTTTTATATTTCGTTTTATTTTGTTTTCTTTATATTTCTTTGATTTCGGTTGTATTTAATTTTTTTATTTGTAATTTATTTTGACGTATTGCTATGTTTTTTGAATAAATTGTTTTCATAACGCACCCCAGAGACAGTGAAGTGGTTAGTGGAGTTTCTTCGCTGCGTCGCACGAGTGATTTTGCTTCCAGCGAGGAAACTGCTTTAGCATTAAAAAATGTCAAACTGGATGGTGAAAGTGTAGGGCCGACATGGAAACTTTTTCTCTTGCCAAACAATCTTCGTAATATTAAACTAATGTTGTAATGTTTGCTACTCTTTCGCTATATTTTGCTATCTTTCACCATCTTTCTCTATTTATAATCTTTGTTTATTATAAAAAAATAGGTGTAAAATAATTGAAATTGTATTTTTTCAGCCAAAAAATAATGTATGAACATTGTGAATTAATTTACTGCGCCATTTTCAAAGCGATTATTTCTATAATGGGATTGGTAATGCTGGTAGCATCGCATCAACTCATCGCATGTCGGAAAACAAATCAGATACGTGCTTTATACTCTAAGGATACGTGCTTGACTTATGCTCAAATGGATCTATCGACAGATAAATCTTCCCTTATCTACGTCTATAAATGTATATTTAATATACAATGTAAACGCCGCGTATTTCAATTGTTTTTTAGCTTCTGTCAAAAACAGACAAATCGGAAAATGACGATACACTACCACCCTCTCCTCTCCGACTTTAACCGATGAATTTAAAAATTGAATTTTATTTTCTATATTTCAAATATGTAAAACATAAAAATTGTTTTTGGTAACGTGTTATTCGTTTACTTGTCGTAAAATGTTTTTTCGTCATACTGCGATGCCACACAAGGTCTTATTAATAACCTGATAATGTTGATAAACAGTTTGATAAAAAATAAATAGATTAGAGAACCGGCTTGCCCTAGAGAAACAACAGAAAAGTGTATGAGAAAAGGTTGGGATAGGTTAGGTTAAGTTAGGTAAGGTAAGGTTAGGTTAGGTTAGATCTTGTTAGCGTCATGTCTTGTAGAGTCTTTGGGCCTCCGACCCTACTAGGACAAGGGGATGAATATGATTACATTTCATTTATAAATATGTAAAATACTTGTGTAATACCACTTTTGAGTTCAGTTACACGACTAGTTTAGAGAGCCACAGATGCTCTCATCTACAGGTGAGAATATAAACTAAAATATCTGAGGTATTGATAAAGGGGGGTGGCCAGAAGTGGAGTTTGATTTAATGGAAATTTTGGAGGAGTTTTTGAATATAATATTATTAATTAGAGGTTTTTCAGTATTTAAATTTTTTTGAATTTCAAAAAAATAAAAAAAATAAACTTGAAAAACTGTAATTCTGGAAACCTTTTATTAATATTTTTCTGGAATATTCCGCCTGGAGTATGTGACCTCTCTGGCTGACATTTCGAATCCCATTGCAGGGTCCATCATCATTGCTTATGTGATGAGCGTGTGTTGAAGTGTAGGTTAAGTATTGCCTTGCAATACCGTACCGAAGATGGGGTGTGTCCAAGTTTGTGTTAGGTTAAGTACTGGATTGCAGTACCGTGTCGAAAGCAGGGTGTGTATGTCTTGCTGTAGTGTGTTGTGCTTCCGTGTCAGAGACAGGTGTTGTCAAGAATTTCTGTAGCGTTATGTCACTGTTTTATCTACTGTCGGATGTCGGACTGTGCGGAGTTGTGGATTTAGTTGATCCTGCAGCGCCGGATACCACGAGGCTTTTAACTAAAGACCGTCATCCCTATTAATATTTTCCGAATGCTTATATATTTCGTTTGCCTCTTTGAGCAGGCGCGTGTGGTCAGAAAACTATACACAGAAGACTATACACAAAAGATTCTGAACGGCCGTGCAAACCTGAGAACTTCTCTAATTAATTATATAATATTAAAAAATCCTCACCCCTCCTCTCTTTTTTCCATTAAATCAAGCTCCACCCCTGTCCACCCCCTCCCCCACTTACAACCCACCCCCTTCTATCAGTACCTGAGATAAGTTTATATTCTCACCTGTAGATGAGAGCGTTTGTGGCTCTAGAAACTAGTCGTGTATAAATTGAACTCAAAAGTGATCTTACACGGGTATTTTATTTACCTGTAAATTATCATGTCATTCCACAAATTAAATGCCAAATCAATAAATAATATGAATACATTTCGCTTACTCACCTTAATCAAAGACATAATGAAACAAATAATTTACGAATTAAATTTCATCTCTATGTTATTAATATTATTAATATTTAGGGCACTTTGTGGTTAGACATAATAACAGAATATAAGTAATCTTAATTTAACGTTCACAAAAGATGTGGTAACACCCACTTTAGACCCCGCCCCCTCTCACTCTCCCTCGTTAGATTCCTGAATTGTTCAGAAGGCTATACATGCTTGTCTCTGAGAAGATTAACACGCATGTGTTCAATATTGGTTAAAGTTTAACAATACTATGGTTGGGGTGTACAGTATTGTGAATAAAGTAGTGTAGTGTTGGTCCTGACAAAGAGTCGGGTACGTCTCGAAACCGGTAGACCGTAAATCTGGTAGTGGGTTTTACTAAGTTTTTCTAACATTCTGTGATTATCTCTATGTAACTAACTAACTAACTAACTAACTTACCATCACGCCGTTTCTCCGTGGGGGTAGCGCCACACTCTTCTATCCTGACATACAACTCTCGCTTCATCCACATTCATACATTTTCGCATGCAACCTCGCCGGTTGTTGAGGCTTCTAAGGGGACCATCTTCTTGTATCTGGTTAATCTGGTCATGCCAAGTTTTCCGCGGTCGCCCTCTCTTTCTGGCACCATCAACACTTGCGTTATATATATTTCTTACCATTCTTTCCTCATTCAATCGCTCAACATGCCCAAACCACCTGAGGGAACCTTTTTTAATTCTATTAATTATGCTAAGATCAGCTTTACACTCATTCCTAATATCTGCATTCTTTACTCTATCTCTATGTAAATAAATATATTATTAATTGCTTACGAAAATGTAATTTCGTAAGCACGTGCTAATGTGGAGTCATTCATCCATAGCTAGCATTTTTTATATTAGTAGGTATCTACGTAACGGATCATGGCGGCGGCAACTTAATTTTTAGACTGAAGTACAACCGATTGGTGATAAAACACGAGGCGGAAAGGTTTACGACACCGCTAACAAGACTTTGACCCCTGACCTGGTTATCTGCCAACTGGCTTGCCATCACGCCATATCCCGCGCGAATAGATTTACCCGTCGATTGTTGAGGCTTCTAACGCGATCATCTTCCGAAATACGATTTCACTTTGCGTGTCAGGTCTTCCGCGGACTACCTCTATTTCTGGATCCATCAACACCCGTATATCGTGAGTCATGTATATTTGAAAAGTATAATTGATATTTTGTAAAATAGTTTTTGAATACATACAGACAACCTAAATTTAATAGGTTTTCAAGTAACGGTAAAATTTAGTTGTTTTTAAATAATATTACTTAATACAAAAAAAATGGTCACATTTTCATTAAGCAGACTTAAATAGACTGACTGGATCAATACGCAAGTTAAAAAAATATATATTTAAAAAATGAAAACTTGTTTAATTTCACTGTATGTTAGTAACGTAAGTATATTAATATTTATAATATGCTAATTACTGAAGATGATGTGTTATCATCGAAAAGGTTCTTATCGTTACAAACAAATAGTAAAAGTAAACAAAGTTATCATTTTTTAATATATTTTATAAAATGATCTTTCACAAAGTAACACAGAAAAATTTTAATTTGCGGAATATTTTGTATAATTATTTAAAAGAAAAATATCTAGTTTAACGAGTTGGTCAAAAAAAAATCAAATCTAAAAAAATGTACTTGACATTTATCCAGTAAGCCCACGAAACCTTTATTTTCATTTTCTTCTCATTTATTCATTACCCCATTATATATATGCAAATCTTTTTTAATCAGTAGGTATACCAAGATCACCTGTATTTTATTTATAAATGTATTAATTATCTACTCCTTTATAAATGCATCTGCCGCGTATACACGCGATATTTTTTATGGCATTATTCATATTCATAATACTTAAAGGAGGTCAATGCTCGCACTGTCAATCCTAAACATTTCATAAAATATTCAAGATACCACCGGTAACAAAATGAATGTAAATTGTACTTCATCACATCTAGCAAATGGCATACTCGAGTCCTGAATACTGCTCGGTATTACAGCGTAGCACAGAAACTGGAATACATAAATTACAAAACGAAACTGAGGGTTGTACATAAAAGAAAAGGCAGTAGCTTTATATGGCAGACCATAATTTAATATGTCACGTTGATAGCTCAATAATAAATGAAATTGAGCTGTAGAATATTTGGAAGTTGTCAGTAAAAAAAATACAATTTGGAGATGGGAATGGATTAAAAAGGTTTGGTCAAATAAACACATCGCTTGGAAAGGGTCGTGTCAGAAGCTTCAACCAGCGGCAAGAGTTTGAAGGGTGAAACGTGAGATGATTTTGAAAACAGTTTTTTAAGTAAGTTATTGTGTAATCCCTTCTGAAATGGATGAGGTTATAAGCGAAGCTTTACGTTTGAGGAAGCATAATATTTTCTATTCGAATGAAACCTGGTGTACCATCAGCTTAGGATAATTTGCAGTAAAAGCTTAACAGGTTTTATATCGAGTTACAAATGGTAGATGGGTTTTTTTAATTAATAAAATATACATTCTAGATTAAAGTAAATATCAATTATTATTAATAATTATTTTTACTTATTAACAATCGGGCTTCCGCTGAATGCTGAATTCCGTATTTCGTCTCCTGCCTATTAATCCTATTTCAAATTTAATCTTCACCCCAATCCACAGTTATACCTTGAAACCACCGCACTTGATTATTGAATTTTACTCTTGTTTGTTGAATTTTTCGTGAACATTTTTTTACTTAGTACTTCGACTGTTTTTATATTTTTTGTTTGTACAATGTACCTTTAATAGTGGTTAAAAAAAACTAAAAATGTTTGAATCCATTGCTTGTGCCGAATTCTTCCTGTATATTAATTAAACAAAAAATATATATCGAAAATCGATCTCGGAATGCATCGCAAATACATAACGCAAAAAATGTTAAAAATTTAATAAATAGTGGTTGAACACAAGGTTTTAAACTTTTATAAATAGATAATAATAATGTTAACAAAAAGTTATTTTACTATTATTAAAGAACAATGTAATGATTTTAGATATGTTTCATCAATTAAGGCGCCATATTACATAATTGACGTTTTTGCAGTCTGGAGAGTCAATTTATTTTTCGAATCTTGTTGCAGAAATTATAGCTAAACATGCATTCATTCAATTTTAATATGAAATCTTCATTCACTTCAACATTCGTTGCAACGCTCACTATACGAGGTTTGTTAAGATATCTTGGAATTTTCGTTTTTCTCAGTTTTTTATTTATTTATTCATCAATCTCAACTAGATGAAGCAAAACATGAAATATATAAGAAATCTATATTAGCTGAAAATTTTTAATTAAATATCTTATTGCAATTTTGGTTATTGTTAAAAAATGAGAAATTAAATAAATAATCGAAAATTAATTAGGAGCTTGTTTTATACAGGGTGTAACAGAGCTAGTCAAAAACACATTAAAAGTAGATTCTTGTCTAATCAACGAGCAGAAAATGATCAAGCAACAATATTTTAACCTTAAGCGTTATGGAAATAAACGAATTCAAAGTTTGCATCTTTTTAATATTTCTATCAAATAGAGTTTATATACTTTTGTAGTATTATATACTTCGAGATCATCTTTCTTGTAACAATTGACAGACTTTTAAGCGACACTAACGACATTTGTATGCGGTAATATTATCAACTAATGCCAATATTCAATTATTTTTAATAAAATTATTTTTTTGTTTATGTACCTTTAAGCGGTAAGAAAAATATATTTTTTTTATAAATAATGTTGTTATTTTTTTTGTGTTTTTATTAAGCGTGATGGAGTTCAGAACATCACAATCTTACTATTCTCCATCCTTTGCTTACTTTATTTCGTTTACTCATTCATCGCTTGGACGTAAAACGATAAAATAAAGCCAAGTTCTAAAACCTCACCGACTGTCATGTTGTTGTTTTTGATTTCTGGTGTACCTCTAAAGCTCTCGGTACGAAACGGTACCAGAACTTCTTCATGCGATTGTCGTATTGAAACGTTTCAATTTTTCCCATAAACATTACATTCAAATGGCAAAGTTAACGACGGGAAGTCATGCATTTGTTTTATCAATTTAATTCTTCAATTTTCTCGAATGTTTTTTCAATTACCCTCCTTGTAATGTTGTCCTCATTTTTGGCAGAGTCGGTGTAGTTGGTGATGGTCACATATTTGTAGGATGTGAGAAAGAAGTCCGACTATGCCCATGGAATACTCCGGTATGTGTCGCGACGTATTTAGGAGAGAGCGTTACGTTTAGTAGGTAAGTAAAAAGGCGCAAATAAGTAGACACTCACGGGAGATTTATCATGAGGTTGGTACTCGTAGTTTATTTCGGACTTTTTGAGTATAAAGAATTTTTTCGGTCGAAGAAAGAATAATAGAGTGAGAAGACCGCGTGCGGTACTAACCGCGCTGACTTAGACTTAGTTCTCTTCGTTCTCGGCGCCGTTTGCCAGGAATGTCGGTGAACCCTCTGATTGGGCGCATTACGCCGCATCGAGGCCAGTCCATTAGTCTTGCGCGCAGTAGTTCGCAATATGGTTTAGTTCGCAACTCCTTATTGAACTAGGTTGCTCTTTTAGTTCGTCAGCTCCCGTCGATAAATCGTTTAGTAGTTCTTTGAAATTTTGTTTTTATCTACTTCAACTTCTGTAAGTGAACTAACTGTTCGCTTACCCACCAGAAAAATTTTCAGGTATCCCAAAATTTTTAAATCCTTGGGGTAGGTAGGGGAGGGTGTTTCGATTTATTCATATTCACTCTATCAAAATTTTCAAATCCGTGGGGGAAGGGGAGTGCTTTCAGTTTTCGTCAAAATCTCATTTTATCTACATCGACTTCCCAAAATAAACGAAACTTTTCGCTGCCTGGGAGAGAAGGGGGGGGGATGTGCTTACAATTTCGAAAAAAATTATTCTCTAAAACGAACTATCGAACTAATGAGCAAGAGATCTGGGAACTAGTTCGCTTAGTTTGTCTGTGGGAACGCTCTTACGAACTAGTTCGTCCGCGAACTACACTACAGTCCATACTATTTTCCCCAGAACACTATAAATTTATTATTTTCATATTAGTTCTTAAATCTAATAAATGTATGATTTATAACAAATAACGTTAATCCAATAGAATAATATACAGAAAAAAAATTATTAATGAACTTGGATAATTCTTTTCCGCGATACCAATATATTTGTCGTACCGAAAATATTCCAAAATCAATTAAAATTCGTAGATTTATCCTGGTGATATTGCACGAATTGCTTAAATATTTTCGAGATTCATTGAACTACAGAATGAAATAAAATATGTGTCATTTACACAAGACTACATCCATAACTCTCCCATCATAGTTTGTTGTAAAATTGGTAAAGCTGTTCGTATCCCGGACACAAGCAAATATTTTTTCCCTAATTAGATTACTTCTATTTATATATTATATATTTATTTATATATTTATTCTAAATTTATATTTCGAATTGATTGATGCATGTTATTTGTTTAAGTTATAATAGAACTGTATTCTAAAATACCGCACCACCATAAAAAGTGTTTATATTAAAAAGTTTTTTTTTTATAAATTTCTATGACGAGGATGTGCACAAAAATTACTTTGTTTTTTGCTTCTCGGTCATTTTACATTCTCATAAGTTGGTTGGTAGCAGTTTGATCTAATCGGATCAGTCTTTGAAATTCCTGCCCACAATCATGGTGTTCCTGAACAACATACCAAATAATTTACCTCTTAAAATCGCATCCTACTGTTTCAGATGTTTGTGCTAATGCATTTGCATGATCTGCAATAAGCATTTTGGATGTTTATAGCGATCGCTCTGTAAAATTATTTTTAATTAAAAAAACTAATAGTTTATCTTAATAAACTACGTGCAGAAAATCATCACAGAGATTTCTAATTTCTATGCAAGTGACTTTCAATTCTGAGAATATTAAAGGCAAGTAAACTGAAATATAAAATATTGAGAATCTTAAACAATTACCTAAAACAAGAACATTAAATTAAAAATAAATTTGAAAGCTTCAATATTCTCAAATGTAGTATCATTTCTAATGATAAATTGTCAAATAATATGCCTCGATTGATTTATCCATATCAAATAATAACGCGATTAATCATACGCAGAATTACTTTGGCCAACAGATACTCGCTTTATTCTGCTATCGATTTTCTGCCCTATAGTACACATTGGCTCGAAGCAATTTAGATTTTAATGAAGACCGTTTGATTTTGAAGATGCCCATTCTAAGCGTAACAAAATATTTACAAAAAAATCAAATCGATTCTAAAAAAGGCTTGAAAGGTAGGCAAACAAAAGGCATTCAACGTCGAACATTTATTTTGATTAAACTGCTGCTGAGGAAGTCCTAAGTCCCACAACTGTCAAACTGACATTTGAAGTTCAACTGGCGTGAAGAAAGGCATGAAGCACGGTGTACACACGGGGTCGTCTCCGAAAATCTCAAGCGTCACCTGCTTCAGAGATTTACACTAGTCGAAAAGCCTTTCCAAGATAAAATAGGCAACCAGAAAACTACCAACAGAATTCCAGCATTAATTCTTATTGCTATATAATATATAAGAGGTAAATTTTCTCGGTTATCCCGCGTCAGTTGGTCCTAAGAAGGACCGTTGTACTCCCGACGTTTCAAACAGATCACACTGTTCACCTTCAGGGGGGGTGACTTGTCACTGAAGAGTCGCTCTTACACGTTCATGAAAACACGTTGTTTAAGGCCGACAGCTCAGAGCCAAGTAAATTTAATTCTAAAAATGTGTTAATCCTTTGCTTCCAAGAATTCTATCTGTTTTTGGGGGATTTGGCAATTTGTTCGGCGCTAATGGGTTGTTAATGTTTGTATTAATAATGGTGGGTGTTTTCTGGAGCGCCTGCGTATTCACTTGTAAACATACCACGTGGTACTGACGCTCCGCGTAATGTTGCAGTGAGCTCGCTCGGGTACCGTGCGCATGGCAACGTTGCCACGGCACGTAGAAATGCCGCGCTACGTTGTGCGCGACGTCGCGGAACAGTGCACGACGTTGCAACGTCACGTAGACTCTATGCCGCGCGTGCTGTTGAGAGACAATTTGTCCCCTAGTGAATACATGGCTTAAGGCTTCAGCGAAATGTCGAGATTCGCTTCTCCGTAAAATATACGGTTCGTATAAAATAATCGTTTTATTTGTAAGCGTTTTTGTGTTGGTCATTTCAATTATTTTCCAATAATTACTCTTCGCCCGTTTTGCGAGCGAAATCTCGCCGCGTATGCAAATTTTGTTTGGCAACTCGCATGATCGAGCGCTGCGAGGTAATTGACTGCTTGTCACCGCGGCGCGGCTGGGGAAGAGGAGAATGCATTTGGTCAGTGACGTGGGCAAATTTATAAATTATTTTATAACATTTTTACTCCCTTTATATTAACTCGTGGCGTCTGCTTGCTTGCTTGCCGGCTTGCCGTCGAAAAAACTTTGGATCGATTTTTGACCCCTTTTCCGTGGTCCAATCGAGCTGAAACTTTGCAAGCAGACTCGTGGCGATGATCAAGAAGATCTATACAATTTTTGTTAAAATATTAATAATTATAGTATAATTTTGGATTTTTAGAAATTTTAATGATTTTTTCAAATTGGAATCATTAGAAAAGTTTGATTAGCAACGGCGGCCCGATAACGTAGCGGAATATTTTCGAAATCTGAATTACTCTATCGGTATACATAATAGGTACTTCACTACGAATTTCGGAAATCAAAATTGACTGACAAATGTTTATGAATTTAATCTTCAAAGCATGAAGTGTCTTATTAAAGCTCAAAACATCTGACATTTTAGAAATATATTAAATTACTGTAAGTTTAGTGTTATGTTATATGTTTTAATTCGACTTTAATTTTTGTTATATATAAAAAAAGGGAGTATAATAAAAACTTGGTTTTTATAGGTTAGTTTTTTTACTCCCTTTATCTTAATTCGTGGCGTCTGCTCTTGACGAAAAAACTTTGGATCGATTTTTAACCCTTTTCACGTGATCCAATCGAGCTGAAACTTTGATAAATAAATTTTTGGATTTTTCAGATTTTGAATGGTTTTTTTCATACAAATTATTAATATTTGTATGAAAAAATAATAATAATAAACAAACATACAAAAAATTTAACGCGTCTGGTAGACGCGAAACCTGTTATAGTATAATTTTGGATTTTTGGAAATTTTTTATTACTCCCTTTCTTAGCGTCGCTCGACCGAAGCTCAACGCATAGTTTAAGCGCAAATCCAGTTTCCACTAGTGAATGAGAAAGGGAGTATAATAAAAACTTGGTTTTTATGGGTAACTTTTTTAATGTGTAACGTCTTTCCTCTCGCTTTCCTGTAATCTGTGGCAGTGATTTCGTGAAAACGGACGGAAAGGCGTAGCAGGAAATAAGACGCGCGCGATGGAAAAAAATTATGGTTTTAAAAAAATCAATATCCAGGAAGTACCATCACAGCGAAGATGCACACTACCTGTCAATGCTTCTGATTTTGTGTACATGAGACTGGTATCCAGCGTGTGGATGTTGTAACTTTGATATATTTTCGCTTATATCTTCGAAACTATCCAATAAATACTTTTTTTTTTACATTAACTATCCTAAATGATTTACGTTCTCAAATTGTATATAATTTGTGTGATTATTTTTAAATATTTATTCAAAGTTTTCATACAATATGTATGGCGGCATACTACCGCCATCTATGAAAATAAATAAAAAACATATAATTGACCAAACACATTTCTAAATAAAATGCGTATGTTGATATACGGTACATACCTCTTGCGGCAAAATTCAATAATAAATAAATGCACATACATTTTCTTATTTAATCGCTACAAAATGATCGACCAAACTCTGACACGAACGTCGAATGTTAAGGATCTAGGTTTTAGATTTGTAAGCAACCTAATATTTCGTGGTCACATAGAGACGATCAGTGGTAATGCTTTGAGAATATTAGGATTTCATATGCATACTGCCAGAGTTTTCGAGAATACCCGCGTATTAAATACCCGCGTCTAAATGTGGAGACCTGTAATTGGCCATCTATATTGTATCAATGTTTTCTATGCTTTTTTCTTTTGTGCTGTTGGTCTTCCATAAACATTAAATAAATAAATTAATTAATTAATTAAGAACTCTTTACAACTCCTTGGTGCGAAGTAGACTCGAGAGTGGCTCTATGATTTGGAGGCCACACGAGAGCAAGTACTCTCTTATGGTGGAGAAAGTCCAAAAGAAGTTTCTGAGATATCTCTACATGAGAGAGTACGGGCATTATCCTTGGCTCTACCCAACCGAGTTTCTCCAGGATATGCTTGGCTACAATAGTTTAGAGACTAGAAGGAATGTATTTAATTACACATTTTTATCAATGGTTGCGCAGTATGATCGATGATACTGAAATTATGCAGAATTGTATGTTCCTGACCTTAAACATCGTCAGCATAGATTGTTTCACATTCCAATATACAGGACCCACCTGCCGATGGTTATGCCTGTTAAAAGAGCTACAGCTATGCTAAGCAAAATCGCTTTGGGTATTGATATATTCCATGTATCTGAAGGGGTTTTCTGAAGCAGAATTCTCCTACACCTTTGACTAGATTTTATGTGTTAATTAATTAAAAATACTTATTTTAATGCATACATACCTTACCTTACCTACCTACCTACCTTCCTAATATGTATGCACTGAATATTAAGTTTACAATTTACATATTATTGAATAAATATTTTTTTGTATTTTTCTCAATCTCTCCTCATTCATCTGTTCAACCACCGGAGCGCTTCTTTTATCCTTACAAAAAATGGACGCTTATTATTATTTTTTCATCAAACAATATTTTTTATATTACCCTTTCAAAGGAGAGGGTTGTTTTGATATTTTTATGATTTGTATACAGAATACTCGCCTTTTTATAAGTAAGTCAGTCAGTAAGCATGTAATCATTACAGTTGATACAATATTTTTCTCTGCATATACATTTGATTGATATTTTATCTAGAATGATTAATAAAAAAAAAAATATTTCCAGGAAACGACCATGTTTGTTTTTACTCAGTTTGAATATAGTTACAATAAAGTTGACGACGATTTTTCAATCGGTCCAATAGTCTTAATCCTGCTACCCCCTTCTTACATATCTCCCTTTAGAGTGGAGTATTTTAGTTCTATTATGCCTAAATTTGTTAATCAATTTAATTTAAGAGAAAAAATGCATTGACATCGAATGTTGGTAAAGTAACACACATTAAGTGCTTACAGCAATCGATAAACAGCGCTTTTTTGGATGCAATCATGTTTATTTTATGTGTCCAATTTGTAATATAATTGCTTATTGCCATTCTTATAGTCCTGGCACTAAGAAATTTGCAGACAATGGTGCATTTAGTCCTAGCATTTAAATACAAATTTTGCGGTATTACATCCAAATCAAAATCAATGTTTTACATCAAATAAACGTTTATATCCGAAATGCGTTGGAAAAATTTATTATTTATCTTCTTGAAATTTTTCAAATTCGCTTTGCGTCACTATTTTATAAATAAAATAATTAATTCTCAGGTTTTCACAGTCAGAATCTTATATCTTTTTGGGATATTCTGCCATGTATATATACTCTCTGGCCGACGTTTCGGATCAGATTGCAGGGTCCATCAGCCCTGATGATGGACCCTGCAATGAGAAGAGTCCAGAGACAGAATATCCCAGAAAAATAAACGTAGAAAATTAAAACTTTTCTTTAGCCACACTTGATGAACAAAATGGACACCATGAACAAAATTCAAATATGGTTTAAACAAATATTGAGTTTAATTATTTTGTTTACATAATTTATTTGCCTGTGATAAATACTTTTGTAATGTATAAAATACTAACCACTATTTATTTTCTTGTATTCTTTTGCGCCTGATCTGAAAAATCCAATTATCTTTGTCTTGTATTTCCGATATCATGAAGATGATGGATTGTCTTCCTTCCTTTCCTTTCAGAGTTCTCTTTGTGGACACCGAAGGGAGCCGGTACCGAATAATGTCTGAAAGTTTCTATACAGAAATAAGAAGTGAAAAATTCTCTAGGGCTATATTCGATACACCTGCTCGACATATGTCGTATATTGTTTAACTCTTGTACAATATTCATATACGTTGATGATAAAAATTCGTTTACCGGACCATTCCCAGCAAGTTACTCTAAGACTTGCTTAAAATATTGCAACATCTGATGACATCACACATATATTAAATGTAACTTCAATTACATTCAAATATTGTTCATTCAATTATATAAAATTTTGCTTTAATGAATCTTTTTCTATAGATTCTTTAATCAATTAGATAATTTTACGGTTTAATTTTTAAGTATTAACGAGTACATCACACAGCTTTATTTATTGATTCAACAATAGGGTCTGAGCGGGCTAGAGAAATTGGATATACGCATATTGAATTATTTATAAGGAAGCTATCGGTATAAATAAAAATCAAGTACATTTTTTATTGATTGAACAAGGATTCCTTCACAAGATACCACAAATTGTACAAATTATATCAATTTCTGTAAAATAACACAGAAAAAAGTCTTAAAATTAAGGTGAGAAGAGTAAATAAACAGAAAAGCCTATACGTAAGAAAGGTAACTAAAGAATAAAAATTAAATAATGAATAAACTTAAAATAATAGAAAATAAGAACTTTACATAAACCACTTAGAGTAATTTTACGTCTCCCGATTTCGATTCTACCGTATCTTCGTCAAAATGGACGCATACTAAATATCCATTACTTGTTTTCGTAAAAAAATATTCTTTAACGGGGGCGTGGCCACAATTATGGTGGGGGGTTATTGAGAAGTGGACACGGAAATGGGGAACATACACAATAATGGGTTATTCATAAAATTCAACTGGTTATTAATTAAATTGGCTTTAGTGATCATAGAAATCAAAAAATGCCCGAAGAATATACGTATACAATTTAATAAATTAATATTATACAATAGCATACGAATTGATTTCCATTTTTAGAGAGTACGTTGTTTCACATGAAGTTACGATTCCAAATCAAATATAAATTATTTTTTCTGCATTTTCACACATTTCATTAATTTTAATTAATTCTAAATATGTTAGCCAATTGTATCATTTGCTTGAAGGCCAGATAAGAAAATCTTGTAAGGCTAAAGATCTGCATGTTGTCCTTTTTATTGGTAAGTTTAATCAATTATCAATTTCTATACGGCGTCCTTTTCTGGTATCGTCAGCATACGAATTGTACGAGTATATCTTTTGTACCATTTCCTCCTGAATTATTCAGTTAAGATTACCAAAATGCTTTAGCGATAAATAATTTATTCTATTAACCCTGCCACACCTAGTCAACGATTCGTTCACTCCTAATCCTAAGTCCTTTATATAAATAGTTATCTTTTACAATTGTTATCATGCTAGTAGTTAATTATTTATCGATTTATCAAATATGACTTTTATGTTTTGATGTGTAACATCTTTCCTCTCGCTTTCCGCAATCTGTTGTGATGTGATGTGTGGCAATGATTTCGTGAAATCATAAATAAGATGCCGGGAAGCGCGCAAATTTATCTGAGAAATGAGCGCGCGCGACGGACAGATCATCGTCTAATACAATATGTGAGAATTACGAGAATAACAAATATGTAAGAATTACGACATTCAAGCGATATTTTTTTTGATAGAATGAAAAGTTGATATGTTAGTTAGTGTTTATGATAGAGAATTATTTTCCTATCGAGGAAAATTATGCGGCGGGGATCAAATCAAAAACCTTATATTACCTTAAAAATATCACATTTGGACATTGACACACTGGCTTCAGAAATTTCAGTTTTACAAACATGTTGCTAAGTGTTGATATTCAATATGTAATATTTTAAGATACATTTGACTTATTTTCGATATCTTTAAACGAATTCGCTAAAGCTTATAATGGCCGGAAAGGATTTTAATCGTAAACGAATCAATTTAAAAACATCTGTCGACGAAAAATATTGATTCAAATCAGCTGAAGCGATTAAAATATTTTGCAATTTGTAAGGCGATATGATATATTCGTGTGCATATTAAGGTACCTACCCAGATTCATATTAAATAAATTAATGGTGAAAGGCCGAAGAAGCGCGCGCAATTTTATTTGATCAACGAAAAATCATAAATTCGTTGATATCATAGTACACTGTTTTATCGACACGGTCAAAATTATTTACCGACAGCTCACATTGGGACAAAATTGAATATTTTTTTAACGACCAAATTCTTCAATATAATAAGTACACTGTTTTATCGACATTGACAAAATTCAATGAAGTGCGGCAAAATTCAATAATAAAGAAATGCACCTACATTTTTTTTACTTGTAAACTTTATCTACAAATTAATAAATATATAGCTATAAGCTTTTTAAATTTTATGTTAATTTCTGTTGCTGCTCAATTGATATTTTAAATTGTGAGATGTCAAATGTTACACTTCACGTGCGACTACTGTAAGGCTCGCTCGTTTTTTTTTAAAATTTTTTTGTTGGTATATGTATGTACATTATATCCTGACGAAGGAACCATCAGCCCTGAAGAAAATTGATATTTTCAATATATAAGTGGTGACAACAAAGTATATTATCTATAAAAATAAAAATGTAAGTGTTCGTAATCGTTAATCTCTAACATTTTCCGAATTAAATTTTTTGATAACATTGGTTGTCTTCGCTTAAATAAAACATTTAAACCGATGAGAAAGTGCAGCCAATTGTATCGCGATATCTATACCTATAAAACTCAATGTCTGTCTTTCTGTCTGTTTGTTCAATATACAAATCTACACCGTTTGTCCGATTCGACTCAAATTTTGCATACTTATGCTTTAGGACACATCTCCCCTCCCCTTTTCCCTTTCCCCTCTCCATGATATATTTACAATATAAATCTGTACCGTTGACTGTTCGTACTCAAAATATGGAAACTTATTCTTTTGGACCCGGCAGGTAACATAGGTGAAATTTCTCCTCTCCACTTTTACCCCTTCACCTCCCCTGATATATTTTTAATGCAAATCTGTACCATTCGATTGATAGGACTCAAAATTTGGAAACTTATTCTTTAGTACCCTGCGAATAACATAGATGACATTTTCCCCTCCACTTTTACCCCTTCCTCTCCCCTTGATATATTTAAAATATAAATCTGTACCGTTCGACCGATCGGTCTCAAAATTTGGAAACATATTCTTTATGACCCGTTTGGTAGCATGGAAGGACATTTCCTTCTCCACTTTTACCCATTCCCCTCCCCCTGATATATTAAAAATGCAAATCAGTACCATTCGACCGATCAGACTCAAAATTTAGAAACTTATCTTTTAGGACCCGGCGGGTAACACAGGCGAAACTTCACCTCTCCACTTTTACCCCTTCTCCACCTCCTGATATATTTACAATGAAAATTTCTACCGTTCGACCGATCGGACTCAAAATTTACAAACTTATTCTATAAGACTCGGAGAGTAAGACAGGTGAAATTTCTCCCCTCCACTTTTACCCCTTCCCCTCCCCTGATTTTCAATGCAAATTTGTACCGTTCGATGTATCAGACGTAAATTTTGCGTACTTATGCTTTAGGACCCGGCGGGTAACGAAGGTGAATTTTTCCCCTCCCTCTTCTCCTGTTATATTTTCTGTACAAACCTGCACCGTATGACCAATCTGACCTAGATTTTGCATTCTTATTCTTCAAGACCCGGCGGGAAATAAAGACAACTTTTTCTCCCTCCCTCTTACCCCACCCCACACCTGATATATTTTTTGTACAAATCTACAACGTTTGCCGACCTGATCCAAATTTTGCAGTCTTATTCCTTAGGTCACGGCGGAATACATAGGTCACAAATCCTTCCTGGACATCACATCCATCCAAGCCTATATTAAATGGATCATTTTTTTTTTATAAGAGACTTTGCGAAACAATGAAACATTTGTGTTCCCCCACAAACTTATTTTTAACTAAATCCTTAACCCGAGCAACGCCGGGTACGAACAGCAATCAATATATAAAAATATAAATTTTCGTTTGTTCAAAATCTTAAATTTCCGAAAGTTGTTCACGGGTTGACTTTGATACAATCCTGCATTCGATTACTAATATACCTACTATTTATTACACAGATGTCACATCTGTGACAGGTAAAAACATGCTTTTTTTGAAAAGCAGCAAAACTGAATACCCACAAGCATCGTAAAATTAAACATATTTGAAACGTGTGTTTTCACTTTTCTTTCTTTTCCATTTGACAAGACTAAGCCACAGCAACGCGTGGCCGGGTACATCTAGTTATTAACAACTCTGTCAATAATTCAGTTAAGTAAACGATTTCAGTACCTCCCATGAAACTGACTTAAATAAAAAAGTAAGCCATAAAAACCAAGTTTTTATTGCACTCCCTTTCTCATTTACTAGTTGAAACATTTTTTTTTTCGTTTAACCTACGCGTTGGGCTTCGGTCGGGCGACGCTACGAAAGGGAGTAATAAAATTTTTCCAAAAATCCAAAATTATATTTTAATCAGGTTTCGCGTCTACCAGACGCCTTGAAATATTTTCAAACAACTTAATAAGTTGTATATAAAAACCATTCAAAATTTGAAAAATCCAAAAATTTATTAATTTTTTTAACGAAAATTTAATAGTTTTTCTTGATCGTCGCCACGAGTTTGCTTGCAAAATTTCAGCTCGTTTGGATCATGGGAAAAAGGTTTAAAATGGATCCAAAAAATTTTTCGTCAGACAAGAAGACAAGCAGACGCCACGAGTTAATTATAAAGGGAGTAAAAATAGGAACTTATTTCTACCTCAAGTTATAAAAATCACGACTAAAAATAAATAACAAAAATCAGTCGCATTTTAATTCCACCGCGAGAAAATTTTCTTCAAATTAAAGTCAAGTGCACTTTGTGGGCGAAGTTAAATGAATTTTGTTTTAATTTGCTGTTTGACCCTGCATAGAATATTTGCGCGGAATATTTTAAACGGCAGTTTTTAATTAAGAACCAGTGTCATAATTGAATTATTATTTCTTTTAACAAAATGATAATGAAACGATTGTGCGAAAAAGTCTGAAACGAATCGACAAAAATAAATTTAATTGAGCGAAAAACCCCGGGCTTCATAGAACACGTGTTACGATGTATAATAATAATATTTGAATAGCTATAAAAATATAATGAGAATATTTTGAGTTTGTTCAAATCTTTCAGAACAGTGCTGGATTTAAGTCACAGAGACATTATTAATCAATTAACGTATATTATAAATATCTCACAGAGGGGAATGAAAATGGCTTTGTACAGGCCGCATGGAAAGGCGGTTACAACTCGTATGTGAAAGCTTTCCACGCAATTTGAACATATATACAACTTCCAAAAAAAAAAAATGAATAAGCATGGTATATTCTATCATGGGTGGAAATGGCGAATGTTACATTGTGTAAAGTGATCACTTAAGCCAACCATAAGATAGGTCATAAGTCCTATGTACACCCAAATGACTTCTATACCTACTTTCCCATAAGAAATACAGTTTCGTCTCTGTGAGATGTCTATAATATACGTTAATTTAAAATATAATGAATTTATTAATTTTTCAGGTTACCTATTCTAAACCTATTCGATACCTACAAGCCGACGCAGCCGGTAATGCTTGGGTTACGGATTAAGGCAAAATGAGTTTGTGGGGGAAAGGGTTTTCATTGTTCAGCACAGTCTAAAAATAATAATGATAATAATATTTCCATTTTGATCCGGGTAGGTTAATGAGATTTTCGGAAATGCATTTCCATTTCGTGGAATAATTACATTTTCAGCGATATTTTGAATATTCAATTTTTTTAACACAATACTGTATTTTATATTTTACTAGGTGTACCCGCGAGGCTTCGCATGCGTATATTTTTAGATCACTGGTTGGATCGTCATAAAACTTTCGCGAGCCTTCTAGGACATTCTCCTTCCAGAACTTTCAAGAAATTCGAATGTATAGGAACCTTCTAAACACACCGACACATTCCGCCACTCAGTTTAGTATAGAACTTTCGGGAATTTTCTAGAACCTTCTCCTTCCAGAATTTTCTAGAGCAGGTTTTTCCGGAACCTTCTAGACTCACCGACACAGTCAGCGTGCCTATTTTGAAATAATCTGAAGTATTTTCGGTTTTCCCATCACAAAACTATGTACTAGAAAGCACATTTTCGTCTCCCACGCACAGCCACCCCCACCAAACTCGCATATTTTTGATGTGACACCAACGGCGATCCACCACCATAACCACCGATGGGTGGTTGTGGCTGGCTGTGGAGAAAACTTGGCGGATAGGGAAACACGGATTTCTTTTTATATATATATATTGATTTAATATTTTATCATAATCAAGATATGTAAAATATTATAGACGTCTCGTAGAGATGAAGCATTTTTTTTATTTATTTTCTTTCCCATATAAAATAAGGATTGTCATGACAACCCAACAATGCTTGAATCAATAAGGTATTTTTGTCAACAGTAAGTACCTATGCATATTGCAGTCGTGGCACATGTCTCTTCATTTATTAAATGTATCAATTTTTCATCGTTTATAACAAAATATTTAACTATCCTGGAGTCACAGAACTCCTCTTTCCTTGCACTGTCCCAACTCATTGCCTAGGTAGGCTGCTTGGGTCGGTTCTTCTCGTTCTCAGGCTGTATCTTCTTCGGTTCTGGGTATCGCTTTCATCCAGGCCGTTCCTCTGTACAATTTTGGAGCATTGAGTCATCCAGGAGTTTTTTGGTCTTCCTCTGTATGACTGTCGATGAAGCTCCATAGACATTGTCCGCTTCACTGTGTGGTCTGGTGGTCTCCGTCTTATGTGCCCATACCATCTCAGCTATCGTTCCCCTCCTGTTTACGTCCCTGAATGTGTGAGGCTATCACGAAGGCGTGAACTATAAATCGTATATTCTAAGAGTAACATACTCTTGCCGACCATCTAAGCATTCGCATTTCTGCTCTTTCAAGTTGTCATTACATGGCGACCCAGCATCTCAAAGCATAATTTGAATATTAAAAAAATCACATAACTTGTACAACTGAAACCTAATATATTCTTACCTATTTGAAAATGTAATAAACGATAATAATAATAATATTGGATTATTTATATAGCGCCATTTTTGTGAAAATTTCACCTCAAGAGCGCTTTACACACAAAAAACTCTTACATACTAAAATCTTAGAATAACAAAATGAAAAAGGAAAGAGAAAGAAATACAGCTCAAAACATAAAATAGTAAAAGAAAACAACGAATATTAAAAAGGTTCTGTGAAAGATTTTGGAAACAAATGCGTTTTAAATCTTTTCTTAAATAAAGTCTCTGAATCCGTGTTTCTTATGAGGGAGGGCAAAGAGTTTCATGCTTTGGGGCCCGCCACCGCAAATGCCCGTTCGTTGAACCTAGTTTTCTGTAACTGACTTGCCGGTTCCACAACCCTTTCCACCACTGAAGTAGACGCTGACCTAAGAGTTTGACGTCTCCCATTAATGTTGTCTGGAATACAGGGCTTCTGAAGATACGATGAATTTTTTGTAATATTTAAAAGATAAAATTTCGAAATTGGTTTCATACTTTTATATTTCCCCGGCGAGGTAAAGTTCTGCATGTAGTCATACATTTTTTCCGATAGATAGGTTCACCTTATATTTCATTAAAATTGTTTTAAATAATGAATCTGACATCATACTAAAACGTCGGTATAATTGCAGAAGGTATAATAAATATTTAAATATTATATTTTTCATTCGCCTTAATGGTTTGACCTCTCAACTCACATTCCATTGATAAAAGTCCTAAGAAGGTAGTCGTATACTGAGCTGTATGGTGGACCCAGAAAATTACATTAAGCGGATACCTCTACCCTCCATTGCTTGACAGTGTATTGATTCACCACAACCATACCTGCCTTTTGAACCTCAACTATGAATGTTCCACTTTATAAAACGTTAATTTGAAAGAAATTGAATTTTCTCATAACCGACCGACCCAAAAAAAATTCTATATTAATGTCATAAAATTGTTTAAGTACATAATTCATGCAAAAAATATTATTTAATCATATATATATGTATACAGGGTGAACCAAATCTAGCAGCAGAAACTTGGCCGGTAGATTTCTGACTATGTTATGAGTCTAAAATGTTCAAGCAATAGTCATGGAGATATGCATTATCAAAGTTTGCATTTTTTTTTCAATTTTTCTGACTTATTTTTTGCAAAAGTTGAACTATCATTTCAGTAGCTTATATCGATTGTGAAAAATTCATTTTCTCTAATAAAACTTAAATTAAATAATAAAAACCTTGTAAAAAATATTTTTTTTTAATTTTTGCAAGGTTTTTATCATTTTATTCGACTTGTATCAAAGCGAATGAATTTTTCATAATCGAATTTTTTCACTGTAATGTTAGTTTAACTTTTTGCAAAAAATAAGTAAGAAATATTGAAAAAAATGCAAGCTTTGATATTGCATATTGCATATCTTCATAACTCTTTATATTAGGTCATGGTTGCTTGAACCTTTTTTACTCTCATAACATAGTCAGGAATCTACCTGTCAAGTTTCTGCTGCTAGCTCTGGTACACCCTGTATATATATATACTATATATATATATATATACAGGGTGTACCAGTATATATATATATAATATATATATATATATATAGATATAATATATATATATATATATATATAATAGTATATATATATGCTCAAATTGCCTCAAAGCCCTTATTGATGGGAGACTTTCATGTCACCCGCGAACAAGTACGGCTAGTACCTTTTACGACCTTTTTAGCCTTGACAATGGCACGTGATACCATCCCGAAATGTTGTCCTAGGTCTTCCTCAGGGAGACCATTTACAGGAAATATATATGTCACAAGAAACGACAGTGCTATTGAGAATGGCTATCGAGTAACCATTTAGCTTTCTTTCACTTCACCTGATCTTTTCAAGTCTTTCAATTACATTCACTGTCACATCAACACTTGTAATAATTTGACAAAAATATTGGCTATATATCGCGTTAATCTCTCGACACAAGCAGACAGCAGGTTTCGAGTTTGGGGTCACTGACTATACAACACATAATGGGGATGACAGTGGGCAGAATTCCATGACGACATAAGCCTGTAAAGGCAAAGTGAATTTGTGAACTTGAAATAAAATTAATTATATAATAATATAAAGAAAAAATGTGGCATTAAACAACTATTTATTGAACAAACAACATGCTCTGGGGCCAAAAGTTATAAATATAAATATATATTTTAATTATGTATTTCATTAATAGTGCTATCAAGAATAGCGTAGCGTCTTTACAACTTTGGTGCTGGACGTAATTGAATAGAGAATTATCTTTTTCTATTTCTTATGACTCATTATTTTTTGAGCCATCTGATGGCGGACAGCGTTAATGGCGGACATTGTTACAGAGAGAATTAAAAAAAAATGTATTTCATTTTATATACCTCATAATTATTTGTCCCATCTGACAGCGTTAGTGACGGAAATTAATACATAGAGAATTATGTATTTTGATGAATGATTTACATCAATGACTAAATATTTTTAAAAAAACGAATAAGGGTACTTTATTAAAAAAGCATAAATTCAATGTTTTCATTTTTATTTAATAATAATTTTGAAATCGTACTCATTTTGAAAACGGAATCCACTATTGTATAGGAAATTACGGAGGGAGATTTAAAATTATTATTATAACTAGCTGTAATCCGTCAAAAATGACAGAACTCTTACATTTACTTAGTTATAGCCGACTCTCGTGAAGTTATAAAGTTAGTAATAACGACGTTCATCAAAATATTTGAACACTTTTTTTATATTTCCCCGGCAGTTAATGGCACCTACTTATTCTAAGCCCTAGCGATTGTGCCGATTGTGCGTGCGTAAAACTAATGTTTCAACATAATTAAATAATTAATATTATAAATTAAATATATATCAAAATAAAATAAAATGATAAAAAAAGTTCTTGTACCGGGAATCGAACTCGAGTTCCCCGAGCGGGAATCGGATATCTTACCGCTATACCACGCAGAAGATGCCATCAACTACTGAGAAAATGTATTTGAAAATATTTTTGAATATATATTGTGCGCTGTTTATGTAATCTATTTTGGAAGGGTCCCACACATACTATGATAGCAACATATGTAGGTCTCTGCGTTCGAATTTGCCCCTCTGCGGTTCAAGCTACATCTTTGACCGTTTAATTTGTTTTGTTTGAGCCGTCAATCCGAACAAAATTATGGACGTTACACGAAGTTACGGGGACAGTCGGACGGAGAGACAGACTGACAGACCAACGGACAGAGAGACAGACGAAATGATTATAATTGTGAAAAAAGAAGGTGATAATGAAATTTGAAATATATGAACGTCAAACGAGTTCACTTTAGGAAAGCCACTTGGATTAGAGTGAGTAGTAAATAATAACTTGGAATAGTAAATGACAGACGCAAAAAATAAATATAAACATTATTTTAGTCTCTAAACCTAAAATAAGCAAAGATACAAGAATTATAAAAAAATTCATTCCCTTTTTAAAATTATTGTTATTTAATAAAATGAAAACATTAACTATGCTTTTTAAAAAAAGTACTCCGAATTGGATTTTCTTAACATTTCACTTTATTGAATATTAAAACTAATAAATGAATCTATTACCTACTATATCACATGTCATTGGTATTAATTATTAATCAAAATAAATAATTCTCTATGTAACAATGTCTATCACCAACGCTACCAGAATGCTCAAATAAAAAGTGAAATAATATAATAGTGAGGTTTAAGAAGCAAAAAAGCATAATTATCTTTTTAATAATGTTCATTATTAATGTTATCAAGACGCTAATCAAGATGGCGCTGTTTTCCCAGCTTTAACTGGCGGCCAAAATATATAACAAAAGCACGTCATTTTTGATGGGTTGTAGCTAGTTTTAAAGAAATAACATATAAGGAGGTATAATTGTAGTTTAATGGTTTCAAAATCTTAAATAAAATTGAATTTATAATATAAACTATTGTCGTCTGTATCAGATGGAATCCTCACCTAAATTTATATTAAATTGATTTAAGTCTGTGGTCACCGTATCGTTATTTGCAGTCACCGTATCTTTAAATAAAAATATTAAACAAAGAAAAGACCGCTCCGCGTGACTGCCAGTGTGATACTGAAGCGGACAATGGAGTAGCTTTAAAAAAGGGAATACCACTACACAATTTACGTATTACAGAGGGTATTCTCGCACTTACGCAAGTGGCTTTCGTAAACCCTACTTGATTAATAGTTTAAATAACCTTTTACCCATCATTGCAAGAGTGACGTCACTATTTTCATGTTTGGTTTTATATCAGTGCTATAGTCCATAATGCTGCCGCATATTGGCTGCACTTGCTGCCGTAATAGTTCGGATTAAAGGTGTTAAATAAGTTATTTGTTTTCGCCACTCCACTTTACGACGTTATCTACTTTTATCGTCCTGACTCGGGAATGGAGGGTATCGACTGAAATATTACTCGCAATTATAATTAATAAGTAAAAGAAAATATATTCATAATCGTTCTCTATTGAAACCGAAACGCACTATTAAAAAAAAGCGTGAAAATATCAAACATGTAAAATATATTTTATATTTTACGTAAAATATAAAAACATATTATCTATATATAAAATTTACATAATGTGTTTTTATATTTATATTATTTTATTTTATATGTAGTTAAAAATATATAAAAAATACTTATTATGTAAAATATTAAAAAAATACAAGAAAACCTTGCCTTTACATTTGGTTATTTTTTATATTCTTGTTGTATTTCTTCCATTACATTCATTATTTATTTTTTTGTAATTTTAACTGTAATTTACAAGTGTTTAATTTTAAATGTGAGAGCAAAATAATAACGTTGAAAAGTTAATGGAATTTTAAGTTTTTTTATAACTGATTTGGTGTTTTCTGTGTATAGTTTTCTGGGATATTCTGCCGTGTGTGTGTGACCTCTCTGGCCAACGTTTCGGATCCCATTGCAGAGTCCATCATCAGGGCTGATGTGATGAGTGAGTGTTGAAGTGTAGGTTAAGTATTACCTTGCAATACCGTACCGAAGTCAGGGTGTCTCCAAGTTTGTGTTATGTTAAATACTGGATTGCAGTACCATGTCGAAAGCAAGGTGTGTGTCTTCTTGTAGTGTTTTATATATCTACTAACGGATGTCGGACTGTGCGGATCGTCTATTTGATTTATCCTGCAGCGCCGGATACCACGATGTTCTTAACTTAAGACCGTCATCCCTATTAATGTTTACCGGGTGCTTGTATATTTCGATTGCTTCTTTGACCAGGCGCGTGTGGTGACTTTTGGGCTTTCCTAAGATTTTTGGCTCAAATGAAAAATGGTGGCCCGTATCTAGAAAGTGCTCAGCCAATGCCGATTTTTCCGGGTGACCGAGTTTGCATGCTCTTTTATGCTCATCAACCCTCTTTGAAATCGTGCGTGCTGTTTGTCCCACATACACTTTGTCGCAATTTTGACAATGGAGCCTATAAACACCGTCGGTCTCAAGGGGATCCCGATCCTTCGCTGGTCTTAAGAGGTCTTTAACCTTGTTGTTTGTGCCGAACACTGTCTTAATATTCTGTTTCTTGAGCGCTTTGGCAATCCTGTCTGTTACATTATGGATATAAGACAAGAAAGCAATCCTTTTGATCTCAGCTTCTGTGTTTTTCTCGGAGCTGTTAGATTTGGCTCTTATAATGTGCCGTATCTGCCGTCTTTGGTATCCATTGCTTTCTAGCGCGTCGCTCAGTGTACGAATCTCCTCCTGCAGATGTTCTTCTTGGCGTATTCGTTTAGCTCTCGTAGCTAAGGTATTAATTAGACCTCTCTTCTGCGCTGGGTGGTGGTGGGAATCTGCATGCAAGTAGCGGTTCGTATGGGTCGGTTTCCTATAGACCCTGTGCCCGAGACTACCATCTGTGTTCCTTTTCACTTCTACATCCAGAAATGGTAGTTTATTTTCTTTTTCTATCTCCATGGTGAATTTTAATTTCTTGTGCAGCGTGTTGAGGTGTTCGAGAAAGTCCTGTAATTTTTCTTTCCCGTAAGGCCAGATTGCAAACACGTCATCAACATACCTCCACCAAACCTTGGGGATCAAAGTTGCTGTGTCTAGAGCCGTCTCTTCGAATTTCTCCATTACGAAGTTTGCAATTACTGGGGAAAGTGGGTTTCCCATTGCTACACCTTCCACTTGTTGGAAAAGTTCACCCTGAAATGAAAAGTATCCACTTGTTAGGCAATGTCGAAAAAGTGCGCACATGTCTTCCTCATAGACTTCTTCCAAAAGACTCATAGCATCGTCCACAGGCACATTTGTGAAGAGAGATATAACGTCAAAACTGACTAGTATATCATCACTTTCTATCTTCACGTTTTTCAGCATTTTAACAAAATGTGCGGAGTCCTTCACCCACGAAGATGTCTTCCCGGTCTGCATCTGTAAGAGACTGGCCAAGTGTTGCGACAACTTATATGTCGGCGCTCCTATTGCGCTCACAATCGGTCTTAACGGAACTCCATCCTTGTGAATCTTAGGCAGTCCGTACATCGCTGGTGTTTTGGACGCTTGCATAAACAATCTGTAGTGTAATTCAACCGGAATGCTCGAGGCTTTAACCAGCTCTCTAGTTTTTCGGTCAATTTTATTTGTTGGATTCTTCTTAATCCTTTTGTATGTGCTGCTGTCCAATAATACACGCATCTTCGCTGTGTAGTCCCTTTGGTTAAGAATTACAGTCGCGTTCCCTTTATCTGCTGGAAGAACCAGGATATCATCGTTCGTGCGAAGGCTTTTCAATGCAGCACGTTCTTTTCTGGTTATATTGGGACGTGGCGGTTTAGCTTTTCTTAATATAACGCACGTGTCCTGTCGAATTTCCTCCGCAATGGCCACCGGAATCTTCCGCAAAGACGCTTCTACGCCACAAATAATATCGTCTACTGGGATTACTCTTGGTGCTATGGCGAAGTTTAGACCTTTTGCCAATACAGATATTGTCGCCTTGTCCAATGGATGTCCCGATAGGTTCTTCACCACCTTCGCAGAATCTAGCTCTTTCGTCGCGTGTTTCTTATTCCGGTTTAAAGATTCAAATTTGCGTTTCTGTCGTGACTCCACCAGTTGTTTGTTGCGCCATGCTTGCATCGATGTCATCTTGTCCACTCTCGTCCAATCGTCATAAGACAATGTTCCACTCAGGCTCAAATGTAGGTCGTAGAGGATCCTAGTGACTTTATCCAACTCCAACCGTGTGCTGTATACTCGTTCTCTTATAAGGGCAGCCTCAGCTCGTTGAAATACTCTCTCCGCTTTCTCCGTGTAGATATGTCGTCGTATTTTTATGAAATTTGGTGTTGCCGACTGTGCTTTACATAGCTAAGTTGCTAAGCAGCTTTTCTTTCTTACTTCGTAAGCTCTCCAGTCGGCGTGTATTTAGATAAACTTCCTCCCCATAGAGGTTCGTTAAAAATGTCCTTAGGTTTTCACGGCCATTCCAAATAGACGATCCGCACAGTCCGACATCCGTTAATAGATATATAAAACACTACAAGAAGACACACACCTTGCTTTCGACATGGTACTGCAATCCAGTATTTAACATAACACAAACTTGGAGACACCCTGACTTCGGTACGGTATTGCAAGGTAATACTTAACCTACACTTCAACACTCACTCATCACATCAGCCCTGATGATGGACCTTGCAATGGGATCCGAAACGTTGGCCAGAGAGGTCACACACACACGGCAGAATATCCCAGAAAACTATACACAGAAGATTCTGAACGGCCGTGAAAACCTAAGGACATTTTTGATTTGGTGTTCGCCTCAATATGAGCCTTCCGTTCTTTCTCCTCGCTTCGCTGTCGGTCATTCAGATTTTTTACAAAAAAATCCTCACCTACGATACTTTTTAATAATTAATTAGATTGTATTTTTATTGAGTTATTCATTATTAATATAATACTTATTTACAAATGTGCAATTTTTTTGAGAAACGTTGTGGAAATTCATTATTAATATATTAAATATGAATCGAATTGAAAAACACTGTTTTCTTTCACTATATATTTTATTTAACTACTGTTAAAACGTTTTCGAGATCACTCTCATTATCACTAAATTATAAACATTTATAGGCAGTATTTATAGGGATTGGGTGTATGTAGTGATGGTGGAGGTACGGGGCGGGGTTGGAATGGACACGAGTGGGGAGGTTATGGGTGGTATTTGGAAGTTAATTATATTTTGAGTATTTAATTTATTATGATGAATTTCTAAACTCTCTTAAATATCAATTTTTCGTCCTTTATTGCAGCAATATAATAGTGTTAAATTATTATAATCGAACGTCGAACCTCTATTTTGGCATGTTCCGCCATTTCTGAATTTAAGGTGAAGTTTTTGATTGCTCTCTTATGTTCTTCTAACCGTTCCTTTATTTTCCCTCCATTCTGCCCAATGTAAATCACGTCACAATATTTATTCTCTTACTCTCTATACTCTTATTGAGTTCATTTGAATATAAATACTATTATCTGATAAAGTAAAATATCTGAAACTTTAATATTTAAGTGACATCAAGTGTGCTATCTACATTTTTTATAATTCTTTATAAAATCTCGTATTTTGTCAATTAAAATCATGAAGTAGCACTCAATTCTTCAACCATTCTGAATGTAATACATATCCTTTGAGCCTCAGTGCGTAAATACGTATCTACTAATTACAAATTTCATTCTCAATATTAGATGTTCAATTGTCAATTAACATAATAAACTATATATACCTACTACTGTTACTAAGTTCCATTTACCGTTTCCGTTTGCCCACTACACGGCTTAACAAAACCGTACGAAAATATTGTGTAATAAGCTTTTAGAAAGTAGGTATATTGTTACAAAAAGTTGTAGATTGGCTGCGGATGCGAGACCCCGAGTATGCGCCGGTAGCAAAACAGATACATAATAGTACAAAATAACAAAGAGGAAATTAGGTTACTTCGGGCCGTTCAAATAAAGGTATAATTGTGTTAAGAGCCTGGGTCGTATATATTACATTTGCAAACAAATTCTCTTTTTAAAATACCAAAATATATCCACTAGTTTTGCGAGAATTGAGGGTCTAAGGATATTCCAATGTATATATATTTTTCTCAGAATCGGCAGAGACCTTTCTTCCTGATTTCATCATAATGGGATAATCCATTCCATCATCTAATTTTAAATATATCATTATAAAATAAAATAAATATCAACATTATAAATCATATAAAATATACAATATTAATTTATCATTATTTATAACAGCATTTTCATTCCCTTGTTCCAGTAGAATCGGGGATCCAAAGACTATTAAATGAATATAATATATTTTTATGAATTTTTCGTCAACCTGTCCTTCAATTTACGAAGTATCTACTTACCGCTTTCTCATTAACGAAGCATTACGATTTTTCAAAATAATTATCAAAATTTTGTTTGTTCAATTAAGATCGTGACTTTTTTTTTGATGAAATACGAAATGTATGGAACTTTTAATTGGCTTAATATAAGGGGAATTATGAACTAAATTTCATTCACGAGAATTAGAATACTTCACCCAACAGCAGTGAAAAAATGATTCAAACGATACGCATGTTTTCTAAATTCTAGATATATATCTAATCTTATTTTTAAGGGTCCCGCACATGCGATGGTGGCAACTTCCGTAGGTCTCCGAGTTCGATTTCGCTTGCCCGGGATTCAAGCTTCATCTCCGGCCGTTTAATTTGTTTTTTTAGCCGTGAATTCGAACTAAATTAGGGACATTAAGTTGCAAGGACAGACGGATGGACAGACGGACAGACAGACGGATGGATAAATAGACAACGAAATTATTATAATTGGGATTTTTAATGGGTAGGATCTTTACGCTTGATTCACGGAAAACCGCAGAATTCTTTACCGACCCGTTTAATCTGCTGTAAGCAGTTTGGACGGGTCGTTACTGAGTCGTTACTGAGAAATGAATGAAGTGTTATTGAGAAATGAATGAAGTGTTACTGAGAAATGAATGAAGTGTTACTGAGAAAAGATGTTACTCCTCATTTGCGACTACTGTGAGACTTGTTCGATTTTTTTTCTATTCTTTCTTATACGGTATACTACAAAATATTCATCCCTTTGAGGGAGTGCACTTTGCAGTAACCTTTGCAATAGCCAACTTACAACTGGCCGCCTGAAATTTTTCATGCGATAGTTAAAATAAAAATATTCATCTGATTTCAATAATTGTTCGAAGAATATTTTTTCTTATGAAAGAAGGCTTGAACTTTGTGGTGAGATTATTATTAAAATAAAACATAAATCACTTTGTTTTCACTGCTTTATTAGATTGTAAAATCTACATGTTTTGAGAACAACGTTCCCTTCATAAGGATTGTTTGTGTACTCAAACAATCCTGATGAAGAGAACATTGTTCTCGAAACATGTAGATTTTATAATCTAATAAAGTGGTGAAAACAAAGTGATTTGTGTTTTATTTTAATGATTTCAATACTATAATTAAATTGTCACACCTTGTGTGGCTTTACCAACTCGGCTGTTAATTTGTAAATATTTGAATGTTTTATTTTCTAAAGGTACTGTAAGATTGTTCAATACTTATATCGTTCACCAATACAATTTGTAATTGTTTATAAATCATTAATGTGACAACAAATCTTTAAATATTTCCATCGATATTCGCGTACTCGTAAGCGACTTTGGCTGTAATATTTCATGATATAACAGCTTGCTACGTCCTGGTTATGAATACTCGATATGGTGCCTGCACACAAGGGTAGCACAACAAAACTAATCGATAAGAGGTTTCGGTTCAAATTGAGTAACGGCTTTAGGAAATGTGTCTCGCTTTACTCTTGAAAAAATTTATATCGAATCAACAGAAATTCGATGTGGAGCAAAAAATCAATTCGAATGCTTTTGATTTGTATCAGTTCATTTACGAGTTGGGTTTTTGTTGAATGAGTTCTTTCAGGAATTATACAAAGAATCGGATAAGACTTGGTCAGTTATTGATCATGTCGGCATTTTTTATCTTTTTAGCAGCATCATAAATAAAACTTGTAATGTGGATTTCCCGAAACATTTTTTGTTTAAGATTTTTTATAGATTGTTTCAGTGAGTGTCCATAATTCTGTAGACATCGTATCATTCTCATTTGAAAATTTTAATTTTTTTTTCTCTCTTCTCTTGCATCTTAGGCCTGCCCTATACGGTTTTTAATTTCCTCGGAAGGATCCAGGCTTACATTAAATCTGCAGGTAAACTATTTTATTTACTCTCTAAGTCTAATTTCATTTACATACAGAACGATATCATTATTTCCTTTTGTTTGCTAATAATCATAGATTCTGTCTTGTCTGTGTTTATTTGAAGAAATTGATTCTTTACATTGTGTATGAAAAAGTCTTGATTCGTCAATGTTTTCATAGCAAGCAAAACGTTTTTAAGGCGACTGTTTAGAAATGCGATCGAAGTTTAGCAGAGATGAGCACTTCTTCTTACAGCTCATTACAGTTAAAAATTGGATTATGAAAAATTCATTCGCTTTAATACAAGTCGAATAAAATGACAAAAAACTTGCAAAAATTGAAAAAAGTTATTTTTTACAAGGTTTTTATCATTTTATAAAAGTTGTATTGAAGCAAAAGAATTTTTCATAATCGATATAAGTTACTGTAATAATTATTCAACTTTTTGCGATAAATAAGTCAGAAACATTGAAAAAAAAATGAAAACTTTGATATTACATTACGATATAACTATCGATATTGAGTCATGGTTGCTTGACTATTTTAGACTCATAACATAGTCAGGAATCTACCGGCCAAGTTTCTGCTGCTAGCTCTGGTACACCCTGTATAACTGTATGCAATAAAATGTTTATGATAAATTATAGAAATCTCAAAGAAGAAGCTATTTATATGAAAAACAATATAGAAAAAAATATTTTAAATAGAAATATTTTATTTGGCGCGGCTTTATCAACACTTTTTTTCATAATGGAAAAGTTTTATATATTTTTTTCAATGAATGAAAATAAAAATTTGATAAAATTGAACAAACTAACAAAGCTATACAATTTTAAATTTTCGTTTTCCATGAATAATTTTGTTCCGCCCTGTGGAGAGGTGACGCCGTCTCTCGTACATCGTGGATCGTGCTTCGGGTAAGCGGACGCGTGACGTCACAGGTGAGTTGGAGGTCAATGATTCCGCGCTAAAACATACCAACTTTAATATTCTTTTTTTCTGTTATTTATTGATAGATTTCAGCTTTTTTTTTTCTCCGGTGTATTAAGTTTGGTCTATATAATATTTCGATTCCATTAAGTTGAATATAGCAGGCACTGAGAACATTGAAGCATAACTTTTATGTAAACGTACATTAGTGAAAAAATATCGAAATTATATACATGTGCGACAGAATTTTACGAAATGATATGTTTATTATTTTGATTGGAATATTACGAGATATTCTTATATTTTGTTTTTTTTTCACAATATATGCTTGGAAAAAGTCACGCTCAAGTATTCAATGTATTTACTGCATGCTCCTGAAATAAAGCATTATTAGTATAATTTAACAGATCCATTGTGAATTTTTTAATATCAAATAGTTAAATTGTTGATTTTATTATTTTAAAATGAGTACAAAAAACATCACATCATAATTTCTGATTTCTGCTATTAAATTAAAAGACTTCGTATTGTGTCAATAAAAATGAAACTGACTAAATGAGTTACTATCTGACTTTGGCTGGCTGAGTGCTCTCCAGGTAAACAGATTAGTGTAATTGATATAAATTAACTTTGTTAAAACAATTTATTTATTGAAAAAAAAATCAACATTTTTTTACAAAGTTAATTTATATCAATTATAATTATGTTACCACAAAATAAATTTGCTATATTTGAATAAGAAGATTAGTGTAAGTTATCGATCACGTTATTTACCATTTCTAAAGATTCCCCCCAATGTGTATATAGTACAAGACAGAATTTTAGAAGAGAAATAAATTTTGCGAGATTGCCTAACAGCATATGTACACATCGAAATATTGTCATGGAAATGATATACTAATACTCTTTATATTTGAAAATAATATACTAATACTCTTTATTTTGGGAAAGGGACTTGGCTGGCCCAAGGGTGTCTATTTTTGCGTAGTATTTATCATAAAATGGTAGACAGAAAAGCAGAAAAGCAATGAAAATTATATATATGAATTATTAACTAAACCTGAATAGTTAATACAACGGTCTCACTACTGTTGAGCTTATTTAAAGTTATATTTATTTATTTTATTTATTTAATATTCACGGAAGACTAAAAGCACATTGAAAACATTAATATAACATAAATGGCCAATTGTAGGTCTCCACTTTTAGAAATACCTATGTTAATAATAATAAATATCTTATGAAACATACTTAGGCATGCTATGAATAATACAACAAGAAAGAATAAAAAAATTATACCAAAGAAAAATAGGCTTATTTATTAGCAGAAAAACTTAGGCATGTTAAGAATAATACAACAAGAATGAATAAAAAAAAATGAAGAAAAGAAATAGATATTTAATTAGTAAGCAGAAAAGAATTCTGCACTGAAAATTTTTCTCATTATTCTGTGGCTGCACTCGAACAAATGAATTTCCAATAATCTTATCAATTTGTTGAATGCATCGCATTCCCTCAAGAAATATGAATTACGACGATAGATGTACGAAGTAAAATCAAGGTTAAAGACTGGGTTGTTGGGTACGAGGCATACAGGGAACATGGAATTTTAGTCTATTTAATTGGACGAAGTAAAATCGAGGTTAAAGACTGGGTTATATCTACGAGGCATATAAGGAACATGGATTTTTAGTCTATTTAATAGTTCAGGACAGTCAACGTTGCCCGATACAATTTTAAGTAAATATATCAAATCACCTGACGTTTTTATAAGGATAGAATAGTTTGTATGTGATATTTTTTGCATGAACTGACAAAATCGTCAGAAACGCAATTAAATTTGAAGTTGAATATATATTGGGGATTCCATACTTGCGATGCGTACTCAAGTTTACTTCTGACAAAAGTATAGTAAAGTACTTTCAATGTATACACGCTTAAAATCTTAAGTTTATGCGACAGCTATTCATTTTACGGAAATTATGTATTTAGATTTTTGCAAAGTATCCAAGATAATCCAGATAACGGAACTTCATAATCGAGTACTCAATATACTCACATTTTTTTGCTGACTCCTAAAAATTTAATCCCCAGCCTTTGACACTGTTAATGTTGATCGGATGTTTATCAATCTCGAGTATCCGGTCCACAAGAGGTGCATGGTGACTCAGGGCACTCCACTGTCACTAGTGTCGGCTTAATGCAAAGTGAATCTTGAATTCAGATGACGGAAAATTTCTTTGCTGGTTTCCCTCATGAATAATTGTAACAACAATAAAAAAGTTGCATTGAAAATTGTTGTATTAAAAAAACACTGTAGGAAGAAAAATTTTCAAGAGTAATTTCTCCATTTAATTAAATTTAAATGCTTATTCCGCTTTTATCTAAAAAGGTACTTAATTATTCAATGAAATGCAGAAATGTGAGAAAACGCAAAACGAACCAGCCACAAAAACTGTAAACTAAACACACATCCATTGATAGCAATAAGATATGAACAGATAGCAATAGACTATTTTTTTATTTATTTATCATTTTTCTTATTTTCACATATATCAGACCCACAAAATATCGCATGGACATTTTTCTGTAGGTACATCAATATATATATAGGAAATATTTTTGGTATGACATATTTCAGTGTTCTTTGTCCGTACTTATTTATGATCTTCGGTATCCGTAGTCCTTTAACTATTGACTTATTTTAAAATGTGTATGCTATTTTGTGTTGCACACAAAATTATCAATTTAATGACATAACAAAGGTACATAAACAAACAAAGTTGAAATAAATATATTTTGAATGAAAATATTTTATTTGGAAATTGCAACTGAATGTGGCTATATATATCATGTGTCAAAAAATATTTTCGTATCTATGTCGTTATTTATTTTTTCCTTTCCAGGGCACACTGATATCCATATCTCAATTCAAAAAAATGTTCATGATATCATGGATAATGAATAATATTATACTTAATCTTTATACCTATAAAACTCAATGTCTATCTGTCTGTTCTCTATACAAATCTAAACCGTTCGACCGATCTGCACAAAATTTAACATAATTATTCTTTAAGACCCGGTGGGTAACATTTCACCTCTCCCTCTTTACCTCACCCCCTCCTCCTAATATATTTTCTGTACAAACCTACAAATACACCATTTGACAGATCTGACCTAAATTATGCAAATATATTTATTTGATCCTGGCGGAATACATAGGCCAAAATTATTCCCTGGTCATCCCATACATTTCAGTCTAGATTAAAAGGAAACATTGTTTTTATGAGACATTGCAAAACAATGGAATCTTAGTGTGTCCCCACAAACTTATTTTCAACTAAATCCATAACCCGGGTACGAAGAGCTAGTATTTTCAGAAAAACTAAATGTTACAGTATTTAAGAATGTTCTTAAGTTTTCACGGCCACTCAGAATCTTCCGATTTGGGTCTTCTGGGGTATTATGCCGTGTTATTACGACCTTTCTGTTCGACGTTTCGGATCCCATTGCAGAGTCCATCATCAGGGCTGATGTGTTATTGTGAGTGTTGGTGTTGTTACGCAGTTCCCGCAGAGATAGTGATCAGACAATATATGAAACATACACATAACACAAACAACACATGACTTCGACACGGTATTGCCACGTAACACATAAACACCAAGCTTTCGACATGGTATTGCTAGCCAATACTTAACACAACACTGACAACGTTTTCACCCTGCTCTCGACATGGTATTGCAAGCCAATACTTAACCACAATACTAACACTCACAATAACACATCAGCCTTGATGATGGACCCTGCCAGAAAGGTAAAGTTAGGTAATGTAATAACACGGCATAATACCCCAGAAGATCCAAACCAGAAGTTACAGTATTTGTTTGTGATGCAAAAGAATAATCTATACCTATAAAACTCAATGTCTGTCTGTCTGTTTTCTACAAATCAAATACAAATCTACACCGTTTGTCTGATATTACTCAAATTAGTTCATCTTTTTCATAAGGACTCGGCGAATAACACAGAGAACATTCCCCCCCTCCTTCTTTTCCAACCCCCTTCCAGTTATTTACTGATTTGCATTTTCCATGAAAATCAGTACCGTTCGACCGATCTTACTCAAGTTTTGCAAACTTAGTATCAAGGCCCTGGCGGATTACATTAATTAAATTTTCCTCTCCCCTTTTATACCACCCCCTCCCCCTGATATATGTTCTATTCAAATTCTCATCGTTTGACCGATCTGACCCAAATTTGCATACTTATTCTTTAGGACCTGACGGGTAACAAAAACACTTCGTCCTTCTCCTAATCCCACCCCTGATATATTTTCTGTGCAAATCCACACCGTTGGAGCGATTATATCCGAATTTTCTCTCCTTAATTTTTAGAGCCCGGCGGATAACATAGGTGACATTTCCTCCTATCCCTTCATCTCACCCTCTCCCCTACGATATGTTTTCTATACAAGTGTACACCGTTTGACTCATCTGATCCAAATTTTGCGTACTTTGTCGTTAGGCCCCGGTGGGTAATGTAGGCGACATTTTTCTCTCCCTCTTTACCCCATCTCTTTACAAATCCGCACCGTTGATCATATCCGAATTTTCTCTTCTTATTTTTTAGAACCCGGCGGATAACATAGGTGACATTTCCTCCTATCCCTTCATCCCACCCTCTCCCCTACGATATGTTTTCTATACAAGTGTACACCGTTTGACTCATCTGATCCAAATTTTGCGTACTTTGTCGTTAGGCCCCGGTGGGTAATGTAGGCGACATTTTTCTCTCCCCCTTTACCCCATCTCTTTACAAATCCGCACCGTTTGACCGATCTGACCCAAATTTTGCATTCTTACTTTTTAGAAGTTCGCGGATCATTTATGCGGTATTTTCCCTTTGACTTCATCCCACCCCCTCCTCACCATGTTTTCAATACAAATTTTAATTTTCTATACAAAACCGTTTGATCGATCTGATCAAAAATTTGCATACTTTTTCTTTAGGACCCGGCGGTCAACATAGGCCACATTTCCCTCCTGCACATTCTCTCCTTCCCAGCGATGATTAAATGGAAGCATTCATCTTATTAGATAGAGGCTCTGCAAAACAATGGAACCTTTGTTTTCTCCCACAATATTATTTTAAACTTTATCCTTAATCCATGCAACGCCGGGTACAAACAGCTTACTTGAAAGCAGATCATCTTAATATAATTGACAACTTAAGAATCCCTTACATTGCAGCTTACGAATCCCATCTGGTTATTGTCTTCCTGTTGACAGTTGGACTTCCTGAAGGGACAGTTGGACCTCGACGTTCCGAGGGTAGCAGCTCTCTACCAGAAATCTAGAATAAGAGGAAAAAGAAGAAGAAACATGCAGTGTAATAGATATGTAATATCTCGAACACATTGTTAATTTATTACTTTTAATTTTATTTTCTAGAATTTCTAATATGTCAAAAAATTGAAAACTAAATATTTCTCTGGCAGATGTTATTTTCTACCTCACAGATTTTAGTCAGAAGCAGCCAACTTTCTCAATATGAAAACCTTGGAATATCGCACTACAAGTCACGTGTTTTACAGGGGATAATGGAAGTCAACTAGAACTAATCCTTTTCCATGCTCCATCTAGTTTGATTCGATACACTACACACTTCCATGCACAATATCATATATCATTTACCGGAAAATTATGTAACTACCATTTATACGTTAATATAATGTTACTAATAATTACCCTTTCTTTATTGAAAATGCAATTATATTATATGTCTTCGAGTCGACTTTGTGCAATTACTTAACCCACGTGGATATGTATATACAGGTATATGCGTATTTTCGTTTGAATTCACGGTTAAAAAAAAAAAAATTAAACGGCCGGAGACTGGGGCTTGAACCACGGGCCAGCAAACTCGAATGCGTCGACCAACGGAAGTTATCCTTAATGGTACGTGTGGACCCTTCCAAAATAGACTATATATGGAACTTAGCAAAGACACGAACCAAATATTATACAACACACAGTATATTTCCTAAAATATACTTTCTTTAGGTACATTAATTTCTTATAAACATTTTCTCCGCAGTCAAAGGCATCTCCTGCGTGGTGGAGTGGTAGGGTATCCGGCTCCCACCCGGAAGACTCGGGTTCGACTCCCGGTACCGGAATATTTTTTTCTCATTTTATTTTAGATTTTATTTTGATGTCGATTTCGTTTAGAATATTATTTATTTAATTATGTTATCGCGTTAGTTTTACGCACGTACAATTGCTAGAGCTTAAAATAGTATTTGCCATTTTTTTATATTTCCGGGGAAATTATGGGCTATAAATGAGTAAACACTATTTTTTTAGGAACCGGCATGTAAAAGTCCCGTCGTATTTGACGGATTAGAGCTAGTATAAGGAAAACCTAAATTTTGTCCCTATAAATTGATTAACGAATTAATTGTATTAAAATAAAAACAAAGCAATAAGAATGCATTTCTTTTTTTTATTTACCCTTTGTATATAATGTGGCATATTCAATAAGGAAAAAAAGGTTTTTTTACGAAATCAAGAGCAATTGAATAACAAAAAGATTTTATTATTAAATTGTTAAGTAAGAATCTTTAAGTGAAGTTCCTTACTTCCTACCACCAGAAATCCCCTTTCACTAATTTTAGTTTTCTGACAATTGTTACTCAAAGATTTTTATTAGTATTATTTTTTTTTTTTGTTTATTTATTTTATTCATTTATATATTAAAATTTTTACAGATTTTGGTTGGAATATGCCCATCTCACTAGAAAAAATCTGTGTCGAGACAGGCAAAGTTATTTTAAAAATGTTAAGTACAATATTTTCCACAACATATAGCATAAAAATTCACCATATATTATATATTAAAATAAGTAAGTAAGCAGTAGAATAAGAGTGCAAGAAAAAAATAGTATTGTAACGAAGCTAAAAAGAATCATGCACTCATGTGAAGTGACAGTTGTTTGAAATGATTAAAATACTAACGAAGATTCCAGAACGGCCTAGCATAATCTACGGCTTACGAGAAACGTCTCCAAAAGTCTGGAAAATGCGAGGAATTTCGCGGAAACGTCTCGGAATTTTGATAACAGCATTAGCTAATATAAATACGACACGCGGGATTAAGGAGTGAGTTGTTTTCCGTGCGCGTTAACAGCGATAATAGAAGCGAAGGCAGCCGCAAGCTGCGGCCAGGCCGGCCAAGCGAGCTGTAGCGGCGGGTTGCGAGAAGTCTTCGGTGCCAAGCGAGCGTTAATTCAACAGCGATTCTAGAATGTTCTCTGGTAGCGAAATAAATCGAAGCGATATTAATAAGTGCGGAAATTGATGAAATATTCTAGTGAACAGTGAATAAAGCGCTAAAGCGAATATAAAGTGTCTATAAGTGTGATAAATTTGCGAAACAGTTTAATTTAAGTAATAGAGTTACATTTAAAAGTGATAAGCGACTTTGTACGTTGGTTTTATTAATTAATCGGTATTCAATAAATCCTGTATTAAATCCCAGCATTTTCATTAATTCCTCCTTCAGTACAGAATTAAAATATAAATTCTACCGCGCTTAAATGAGTATACGCAAAGTGAATATTTAGATTGTGTGATATTTTATATTTAAAAGTAAAAACCTAAATAAAACATATTTTTCGGATCATCAATAGATTTTTTGGAAATATAAATAACGAAATAGTGATTTCAGCGGTTATACTGGTACGTGCATAATACTGTAGGATCTTACACCACGGTGTAATAATTGTGCTCCCGTGGTAAGAACTGATTAAGCAGCCGTAGCCTGAATTACAAGTTATGTGTTAAGTTGTAATCGATTTAATACCAGCCACCCCTTCGACATAGCGCCACGCACAACAAGCTGCTCCGTAATTGTCTTCCGGTAAACTTAATCAAACAAATGCTAAGGACTTTTTAAGGCGGTGGCCTCGACAACTAGCTTCATTCTGTACGGTTTGGGAGCGGGGTCGATGCTAATGTCCCCCATACGACCGTATGAAGTATGGATCCTAAATTTTCTGGAATTTAACAAAGTTTTGACTTGGCAAGCCTTTCGCGATACCTACAGCCTATAAATAACATTCAGAGTATGTACTTCTGTAGCTCAGGTGTGCAAACAGAAACAAGGAATTAATATTTCCTTCAAAATGTGCGTGGATTTTACAAAAATGTATTTCCTAATTCCCTTGAGTGTTTATTTGGTAAGATAAATTATTACAACAATTTATATTTTAGACCCCTGGAATGACTCGGCACGACTGTTTAGTGACGTAATGGATTATTGGAGTTTCATTTTTGTGATATAACCATATTAATAATTTGGTTTGTCATTGGGCTTAGCCGAAAACCGATAAGCGAAAACATAAATAATTTGCCTTGAAAAATTATTGTTTAAATCATAATTTGAATCTGGATCGTGGATTTAATTTAAAACTAATCTTTAAATCGCAAATAGAAAGACTATTTATTATATAAGTATATCTAGGAATAGAAGATTAGTGGAAGTGACACCTGGACGACCGAGGAGAGAGAAATCAATTGCAAGCATTGATGAAAGAATAAACTGGACCAAGATGAAGATAAAAGTCAAGACAAGAAAAGGGTCCGTGATACATAAGATGGAATCCATTCGTAGAGATATAGCAAATCTTAGAAACGCAATTTAAGAAAGAATCCAGAAAAATGCCCATACACGAATACATTTAACAAATAATGCGCAGGGCGAATGCGTATACATACTACACCTTATGTTACACGAATAAATTTAAATTTTTCGAATATTACGATTTACGTGGAGAAATTGATTTCGTTCTCCGGCATAGAAAAGTTCTGGGTTGGTGTGTCTTAATAATTGATTTATCTAATTCATTTTAAATATCAGAGAAATGTGTTTTAAAATTGCAGGTTGCCAATAAAATGCGTTTTCATTGAGTCATAGAAATGAAATGAAATCATGAATCATTGAAAATATATATATTTTTTTAATTTGGCGATTTACGGTTCCACAAAAAGTAAATATTTTGCAAGACATAATTATTTGTGGTGTTTATTAAGCATGTTGTAGTGTTTTGGTGATATTCAAGCAGGAAGGGCATCATGCCTTGAGAAAGAGGCTGAAGCAAGTCAGGTCTCGGGCCATGGCTTGCTGATTCACCATGGTAAATCAACAAGTTCTTTGACCTGAGACCTTGCGGTGTACAGTCGCTATAGGCAGACTCCGGAGCACCTGCTCAGAGAAAGCGTGATTCTGGATGATGCGAGAGAGGATATGATTGAAGGAAAGGATTGTGGTAGGAGTTTCGCGTCTGGTCGCGAATGCGGACTTCGTTAAGGGTGAGAGAAATTTGTCTCCTTTCAGAGCCTCCGATCATGTGTGGATCTCGCGATGGGAGATCCTTACGGGACCTCCCGCTGGGGTCGATGACTGATTGGATAGTTTTATTTATTTTTGATTAGTTTCTATTTCTATTCATTGATTTAGTTTTGATTAATTTTTAACTGTTTTATTTGGTTTCTGCCGGCAGTGGGTTTCTGGACTGCGAATCACTGCTTATTTGTGTTTTTTTTCCCTAAGAGGAGTGCCGTGTTCATAATTTCTCTATCTCCACGATGCAACCTTCCTTTATTTATAATTGTGTTTTTATTATATATTTTTTTGTAATATGGCATATTTTATATATTTAAAATTTATTTTTATGTTTTTTTTTATTCAATATTTTTCATATTTTATTTAACATATTTATTTTTTAGGCTTTGTCATCATCATCCTTTGTTATTTTATTTTTCTCACTATTCGCTATTTTCTTTAACTTATTATTATATTCTCGCTACTTCCTTTTGAAATAAATTTCTGTTTTCATGTTGCAACCCAGAGACAGTGTAGTGGTTTGTGCTTTCCTCGCCCGAGTGCTTTTGCATCGTCAGCGCCTTTGCGAGGAAACCATTTCGGCATTAAAAGAATGCCGATCTGGCGAAAGTGTGGCAAAACGCTCTGTCTTAGAATTTTACCTGCGCCTGTATATTCACCAACCCTGATACTAAAGTGCAAGGTTAACGATGCAGTATTTTAAAACATACTTTCTTAATTACACTACATATTAGGTTAATACTGGCGTTGCTTCCATTTAGAAATATACACTTATTTTCATTATTAATTTTGACACGGATTGGCTAATTTTTTATCCGGTAAAAATGCGATCGGTCACTCGTATTTATCCAATTTATTCAATGTATTCAAGCCGCAAGATGAGGAAGCGGGGAGGGAAAGTGAGCCTCGCGAAAAACATCAGACTCTAATTTATTTCCTGTGCATAGTGTGCATCGTAATTCATATTTCTTAAGGGTATGCGATGCATTCAATAAACTGATAAGATTATTGGATATTGATCTGTTCGAGTGCAGCCACACAAGATTAAGAACAATTTTGAGTGCAGAGTTTTTTTCTACTTAATAATTGAGTCTCTTTTTCTTTTGTTCATTATTATTGTATTATTTTTAACATACCTATGTTTTTTGCTAATAATTAAGTATCTTTTTCTTTCGTTTAATTTATTTATTATTTCTTTTTATATAATTCTTAACATGCCTAAGTTTACTTTATAATATATCTGTGGAGGTGGATGAGCCCTCCGGTTTAGGATGAGTTGAAGCGGTGTTGATGATGTAAAGTCACGATGGTTTTACAGAATTGATTGAATTGCAAAAGCAAAAGTTATAAAGAATACAGTAGGTACAAAGGTTACAAGTGAAAGCGTGACGTTCGAAGGTATGACGGCGAGGGCTTCCGCTATACGAGCCGTTCACTGGGAAAGTGAAGTAGCCTGCTCTGGAGACTACCGTTTTTATAGTTGTCGTGAACAAAGGACTCGGTGTATTATGACTTCGTCTTACTCGGCCGTCCGTATGGGTAATATTTAGTCTAGTCATAAAGGTGAGTTTCCTCGCTTTTCACGCCCTCTGCTATACGCGCCTATGTACTCGGTCATTGGTCCGTCTTACATTGTCGCCCGTTTTACGGATTCAGCATTCTTCTTACACATGTATATGTACGCGTCTTTGGCCACCACATATCTATCACTACTATCATATTTCTAAATGTGGATATAAGAATAAGTTTCGAAATTTTGAGTCCGATCGGTCAAACGGTACAGATTTGCATCGAAAATATATCAGGGGGAGGGAAGGGGTATGAGAATAGGTGGAAAATGTTGCCTATGTTACCCGCTGGGTCCCAAAGCATAAGTATGAAAAATTTGAATCGAATCGGACAAACGGTGAGGATTTGTATAGAGAACAGACACACAGACAGACATTGAGTTTTATAGGTATAGATTTATTCGAAAATACCATAATCGTGTTCAAATGAAGTAAACAAAAACCGAACATTATTAAAGATAGAACTATCTGAGAAATATTCAAACGGTAATTGGTAATATCATTAAAAGTTCATTTTACTTTCCCAATTATTAATTTACAAAGTTACCGTACAGAAAATCTGTAACAAAGGAAATAATATTATATTACACAACTTTAGGTATTATTAGTCATTTTGTTTATGTATTTCAAATATTCAAACGCTCATTTTGTCTAAAATTGTATTTTATGTGTAATCTACATGGAACTCAATACCTACGATTTATAGCATAAGTTACCCATGAGAAAAGTTATATCTCATGTTGATAAATCACAGTAGAGCTGGAGTACAAGTATAATTAGGTAATACCGTTATTCCAAGCAATATTGAACCAAATACGGCTGCAAACTTCAGAACATATTGTTTATATAAATACAAAGTGCTGTGGATATAATTTGTTGCTTAAAATAAATTTTAAGTAATTAAGTAACTAACTATTGCTTGCCCAACGTAAATTGGCGTGCGGCGAATTTGGAACTAAAACCCGCCCCGCCCGCACCCGGCGGTAACCCCTCGCCTTGTCATTCAGTTCAATTTCGGGAGCTGTGACATCTTGATTACCAATATACACTGAATTACTATGTCCAAAACATCCTTAACAGTCCGGGATGGTGCAAGAACATGCGCCAATGAAGTATTAAAGTTTTGCGAAGCTGAAAAAGCAAATAATGGACCGGTATTACCGTCTGACAGTTTGACAGATAGAACGGCTGCCATCACTGCTTGATTTCTTTAGTGCTGCCCGACCAAATTTCTGTTAAAGGCTACGACAACGGTCACCGGACACTGTAGATTATGTATTTCGTAATAAATTTACAGCCTGGCAACTTCTGTTACGCGACAGGGACGCCCTTCCTCGCACGCCAATTTATAGTGGTCGCATTCTATCTCACGTTTCTCAGAGAAATAGGCAAAGAGGATAGAAAGTCACACTCTTCTGTCCTGGCACACTACATTGCTTTGTCCACTTTCATACATTGATTTATCTGGTCATGCCAGGTCTTTTGCAGATGCCATCTGTTTCTGCTGCCTTCGATCCTCTCCTCATACATTTTCTTTGCCATCGTTTCCTGACTAATCCATTCTGCATGGCCAAAAAATCTCAGCGAAACTTTCTTTATTCTATCTACTTTGTCACAGCCAGCATCACACTCACTTCTAATTCGTTCATTCTCTACTTTATTGTACATATTCTAAGTGTACTACACAACACATACGTCTAAGTGACAGAATTTCTACCGAATTCAGTATAGTTTCATTTTTTTTTTGCTAATTCCAGGCTCCACCACCACACATCAGAGTTGGCACCAAAACTTCATTATGTCCCAGTAGTCTTTTCGCTGACTTATTACTCCCTTTATATTAACTCGTGGCGTCTGCTTGCTTGCTTGCCGGCTTGCCGTCAAAAAAAATTTGGATCGATTTTTGACACTTTTCCCATGATCCAGTCGAGCTGAAACTTGGCAAGTAGACTCGTGGCAACGATCAAGAAGATCTATAAAATTTTCGTTAAAAAAAATTAATAAATATAGTATAATTTCGGATTTTTAGAAATTTTATTGTTTTTTTCAAATTGAAAAGTTTGTTTTTTTCATTAGAAAAGTTTGATTAGCAACGGCGGCCCGAGAACGTCGTGGAATATTTTCTAAATTTGAATTACTCCGTCGGTATACATAATAGGTAGTGCACTACGAATGTCGAAAATCTAAATTGACTGACAAATGTTTCTAGAATTTAATCTTCAAAGCATGAAGTGTCTTATCAAAACTCAAAATATGTGACATTTTAGAAATATATTAAATTACTGTAAGTTTAGTGTTATGTTATATGTTTTAATTCGTCTTTAATTGTTGTTACATTTTACAAAGAAAAGGAGTATAATAAAAACTTGGTTTTTATGGGTTACTTTTTATTATTTTCAAAACGTTTGTTACTACAAAACACCTCGTGAGTTGAAAGTCTAATATAAATGTGATCGTGTGGTATCTCTGTCTTGTCAGATAGTGTTGACGTGAATTCCTTAACATTATTGAAACAGACAAATTGAAAATAGATCTAGAAAGGTGGATAAAAATTTTCAATTTAAGATGAATCGGTGCTGGGAAAATGCCTTGATTTGGGAAGTTCTTGTGATATTTTTTAAAAGAATTCGTCTAGCTTCAATATTCATCGTCATTCATTTTTTATCCACTGCTGGATGAAAGAAAGTGTCTGCAAGTCTAATAATTTTCACTTTTCAATGCCTTTTTGGCTGCCACGTTTTTTCTAAGAGTTTTTTTAGTGTAGAAGGATTTAAGGCCACATTTTGGCCTCTAAAAGAGTTTTCCGAGTACCATTAGATGACTGTGATTGTTCAATGATCGGAAGTGAATTTTAGAAACTTATGGCTTTGTCCTGCGAACAGGTTCTTCGGATATTATAACAAATTAATAATCTGTCTAATCATGAATACTCACAAAATCACTAATTGGTTGTACTGCGATGCAATCCAATACGTAAATCATATTTATCATCATAAACTAATTTACATTTAGTAAAAAATATCCTTTACTTATCTAAATTTGAATCTATTATTAATGATTTAAATTATCAATTTTATTCTCATTATTTTAGCCACTTAGGTTGAAATAATGATATAATTCATACTGAATTTTTAATCTTACTTTGCAAATTCGTATTATAGGGAACCTCTTTACTGTGGCCATTATCTTCGTTTATAAAATAAAGCATTATTCCTTAACAAACTTGGAGACGAACGAATCCTGAGCAAATTCCTTCAAGTTTAACTTATTAAACTTTATTTGACAATAATTATTAATTAAAATTATTTGTCTTTTAGTACCGGGTGAGTGAGCGTATTATGTAAGTTTGTATACTTTCATTTATCTTAAGTAATATTAGTACCTACGATTGACAAATACTTTCGAAGTAAGTATTTCAAATACATTCAAGTAATTCCATTAAAAACACAATGAAATAAAATAAAATTTTAAATTATTAAGTACTATTTAAAAGTAATAAAGTAATCTAAGGCTGACAAAGGTATTTTTTACGCTTCAGACTACGAGGCTCGGTTACTGAGGCGACTGGAATACGAACACAGAGTCCTCGGCGTGAGAAACCAGAGTCTTGCCACTGCGCTACGAGGGCCGCTTCAAGTAAAAGTGGGTGTAATTTTTTAATTTTAGAAAACAGAAAAATTGCATAAACCAAACGATTTTAAACGTCTACCGGTTTTGATACTGAGCTGGATCTTCTTCAGGACGGATTGTGCGTTCGTATCATCAGTTGCAGGATACAGTTCAGTGTAGAAACCGGTAGACCTTTAAAAGCAATCGGTGAGGTTTAAAATAAGTTTGTTAGTTTTCTCATATTAGGAAAATTTATTTTATAAATAAATTATTATATTTAAAATGCGTAAAAACAAATTATTACCACAAAGTCCCCATACATGGTATAAATCTGTATAAAAATTTTTAGCGTAGTGTAAATAATAATAATTTAATTACTAATTACAATAATAATAATTCCAATTATTTTACTTTTTTTACAAAAAACTAGTGCGATTCTGCATTTGGTCTGCGACAAACAGTGTAGATTAATTCGTTCCTTTTCATCAAGTTCACATTAAAAATAGTATTCTCGTTTGGTAGTATCATTCGAGCGTTGTAATTACAGATCATAAGGCTTAACTTGATGTATTTAATCAGCAAAATGAAACTCTATCGATTTTATAATTTGTTACAAAGTACATACATTACACAATTCTATAAATCTTTCGCCGAATTCCAGCTGCTATCCGAGACGTATTATCCAGTTAAAGCATTTTAGATGCGGAATGGTTGAAAGCGTTTAGTGTACACAGAAACCAATTACACACATTCCAAAACTGGATGGGGTACCATCGTGCGAATACCTACAAATACATGTTACTCATCTATTGTTTTTTTTTGGAATTTATTTTTTATGCTTCAACAGGCCAAGAGGCCCAATTACAGGAGCGAAAAGCATCACAAAACACCCAGGTTTGAGTAAATCACACATATTAATTTTGACCTCACCGGGAATCGATCCGGAACCCTGTGTGTGAACAGCCAGAGCCATGCCCACTGGGCTACGAGGGCCGCCGTTATTTTATGAATGTAATTTATTATTTTATTTTTTGATGTATTTCTTTAAATTTAATAATAAATAGTGCCTTTTTTAATCGCATCAGTGAAATATCCCAATATACAATTTTTTCTCCTTCACCAAATTATTTAATACTGTAGATTACACTTTAATATCAGGTAATTTGAAAAAAAAACTTCATTGAACGCATTGTGATTTTCTACAAACACAAAATTTAATGATATTGAATATTCATCGTTAAAAAAATCGTGGTTGTTCATTTTTATCAAATTAATTTATCAACTTTTTTAACCAATCGAACTTTTTTTTGAACTTATTTATTTAAATAGTTTCTCGTGACAAAAACTATTCAAAATTTAAAACTTTTACATTTCGAGTTTGTGCATCTGTGCATACAAATGCATCTGTTGGATGTTGTTACATAAACAAACTTTATAATTAATTAATCTCTAATCAAAAAAATCTTAACCTTTTTTATCCACTTGTATAAGATCTTTTTATGATGCTTTAATCCATATTAGATGTCACTATTTGAGTTGACTAACAATGTATGAGATTCCTCGATATATATCCGTAATCGTTTGTTAAAGCAATCTGTGATATTGCAGCACAGAAGATACAAATTTCTTAATACACACATACTTTTCTCATACTTTACAAGAAATTTAATGACAGTTGTATTATATTAAATTACGTTTGTAGTACTACAATATTTTAAAATACTTCACCATCCTTATCTATCCCTTATTTAAACTGAGAATTTGAGTGTTATCATTTAAAATATATTTACGAGAATTATGAATTAAGCACATTATTAAATTTTTCATCCTAATTTATTACAGTATTTATTTATAAGAGTGGTAATGCTGTATTAATTTATTTAAGTAACAATCGTTTTAAGTACAATTTGGACTCCTCCCGTGGGTGATTAAATAGTCAAGTGCTTCCCTTTGAATCCTAATTTATTACACAATATTAATTTTAAAATATTTATTTTGTAAAAACGTGACTAATTATGTTTAAGAGAAACGTAATTAAAATTATGCTTCTCTTAAAAGGTTTATATTTATTTATTTGATTTTTGTAAATAATGTTCAGATTATTACTTTTATATAAGAACAAAGGTTTTATTTAAGTAATTACCCCAAAAAAATTGCAGCCTAGAATATAAATTCTGATATAAATAAATAATAAAAACCCATTTTTGAAAAAAAATGTTGAAATATGCATTTGCATTGTGAATGTCCAGCCTTCATATCTATTTTTTATATTGTGCACACTATTTCGCTTCTGCTGAGCATGAACTACTTAACATTCAGTGATCTCAAAGTCAAACAAATTAACCAACTGGTGAGATGTTGAATAGTTTCAAGTAATATTACGTGAACAAGTCGGTTGTAATAAACAATAATTATGGCTGTTCGGCACTTGAGTTATAGGGAACAGCGGTTGACACTTATGGGAAGCGAGGACAAGGATGTGCGACCAAAATATTCGCGTTGTCTTGGAAATGCTTTATATTATGATAAATACTATATTCTATCTACATCAACCTACAATCATCATTAGCTGCTTTCTGTAAACACCTCCGCTAGTTTCTCATATTTCCTCTGTACTAATTTTTAAATTTTATTTAACTTAACTTATTTATCAACGGGTCGCTAATACTTGTATGACAGGTACTTGGCTTAAGATACAATGAAGTAATTTTTATAATTGTGATTGTCAAATCAGAAACAATCTAGGATATAAAATTAGGACTTGTTACTTTGAGTTGAATTTGGAACGTACCTCGGTGCAGCTGAATATTGCAAATTTTAACAATATTTTTATACGTTGGTATGTTTTAAAAACACAGTTACTGGATTCTGTCCCTGGAGGGATGAACAATTAATTAAGACAAGTCATAGAAAATATAGAAGTATAATTACCAGCTGCGAAAATCTTTGTATACTAGCTAGTTCATGAGAAAATGCTACAGATGTCTCTAGCATAATCCATTCAAATAAACGAAGGATTGTCAGATTTGAACATATATATTTATTGATATATTTTTGATCGACCTCTGTATCCCAGACAATATCACTGGAAGGCGGCTCACACTACGGTCAGCTAAATCGGAGGCACTTTGCAGGCTGGTAGTACCAAGGAGACCTGGAGCCACCAAATTTGCGGAATGTGCTTTCAGCTTTGTGGGCCCAGTTATGTGGAATCAGCTGCCTTTTAGTGTTGCGATCTATGGAGAACCAGTAACTCTTCAGAAGAGCCTAAAAACTCATTTTTTCGGGATGTCGCACCTGTAAACGCAAAAATGGTGATATATAAATTAACATAAACATAAACATAAAACTTTAAAAATTATGATAATGTGTGGATGTTCTAACGATGGAATTAGTGAACTTTGCATTGTGTAGAGTGATCACTTACACCAGCTCACAGAGGTTGTAATTCCTGGGCCATCTTATAAAAAGACTTCCGCACACGTTTCACAATTCATAGCTTCGTCTTTGTGAGATTTGTATAATTTATCTAAAATTACGAATTTTGATAATGGCAATCATGTATTTAAAAAAATAATATTACTATTTTCAAGTTAAAGGCTAGACTTTTATTTATGGTTTTTGTGTTTAATTTGTAGAACTCCATATTTATTTTTAGCGAAATTTAAAATAAATTAAATTTTAATAAATATTATTATTAAGTTCTACGGGTTAAGTATTTGATAATGGTCTTACAAGCCGAAACAGCTGTAACACATAAAAAAAAAAAGCTAGACTTTTACGTTAGTCAAACGCATGTATTATGAAAACAGAACTTACTCAATGGACTTCTGGGCTGAGGCTCGGACTAGGTCTTAGCCACAAAATGTTTTAGGGTGTTCTGTCGGCCTTTCGATTCCCTTCAGATACTACTGGATGGCTACGTATATCCAACACTTTTCCAGTCATACCCACTTTCCATCCAATCCTCCATCCATCCAATCATAACCATTACCATTTTTTTTCCGTAACTATAACTCTTATATGTTTTCTCATTCACACGTTTCTTCTTCGTTTGATGCCCAATAAACATCTTTCCACGCCCCTGCGATATTATAAATTTTTTAACCATTTTTTTGTTGAGAGTATGCATCATCCAGACAGTAGTTATGTATTAATTTATTTTATGTTCATATAAATTATTCAAATCTAATATTATATTGTTGTACCTACCTATCTTTTATTAAGAGACTATATTTAGCAGCATTGAACATCTTGAAAATAAATTCTAGATTGTGTAAGATCAATTGAGAAAGTTATCTTCAGATATCTGAATGTACTCAAACCCAACGTTGTTCCACAACCGCGCCGAAACTTGAAGCCGTTTAAGCATAAGTCTACCCTTTGCTCGAGCATTGTCAAATGGTACTTGAAGCGTAACAATCGCTACCGATGACGTAAAAATATCTGCAGAAGACTGAATGTAAATTATGTAAGTGTTTTGAATGGAGTGCAAAACTAGGTTTTGGATAAGAAAGTGGAGAATCATGAAACTGTAAATTTGTAAGGGAAATTCGGGTCCCTTAAGGAGGGGGTAAGGTTAATTCGTACAAAAAAGGCATGTTTTTGTAAATTTTTTGTGACGACACAGTTAAAATCTCTTCATTAAATCCAATGTTTCATTAAAGTATGACATTTGTAAAATATTGTGTAAAATTTCCAAGTCCAAAAGAAATATTATAAAATACGGCAATGGCAACAATTATTCGGACGTGTCTCGGAAAAAAGTAGAATTGCGGTGTCCATCATAACTTGGTGCTAGATCATCTGAAATCAAAAAATGAAAGTTCATTCGTTAGATAATAGGTTTTTCCAGGTAACGCTGGGAGGGTTTTTTGAAATTTCAATTTTATGGAATACTTTGAAGAGAAAACCGCGATTTTTTGCGAAAAATATCGACTAATTTGTTATTAAAAAATAAAAATTAATAACAAATTTGAAAAAAAGTCTCCAGCGTTATCTCGTAAATTATGTACAGAAATAGTGTTCAAAATTTCAAAAAGATCGGTGCAGTAGTTTTGAAGTTACGATGGACACCGACTTTGAAAACGTGAGATGTGGGGAAAACTCTTTAAAGTTTTGCACACTGTAAATTTCAAAATAAAACTCAACACTTATTTTATACTTACACATAATCGTCGATGCCATGTTCATACAGCAAAGAGCTTTCATCATCAGCATCTTTTAGTCCTTGTCTACACAAAACTCTTCCAATACAATAAGCACGTTCGGTAGTCCTCAGGTGAGCGCGTCTCTTAGCTGCCCGAGCAGGTATAGAAAATCAGTCTGAGTATCGCTCAAATATTCATAATTTCGTCAATTTTGCTCCGATTGACTTGAAATTTTGACACAATATTTTTGCGATGTTATACATTCCTTTAAAAAATTAAAAATAAAATGCAAAAAAAAAATTTTAAAAACCTTACCCCCCCCTTAAATATAACACAAAGACAAATAAATAAAGCGGAGTACTCAACTAAAACTGCTGGTCCTGGGAGTGTTAAAAAAATTCAAGAGAGCGTTAGAGATAATGCTTTCCAGCAACGATATTTCCATGTTTCATGTGTCACATTTTCGAGCGAGGAAAAATTATTTAGATCTCGTGTTTATTGTGAGGAGCTTCAAAAGACGGCCGTGCGATCTACAAAAGGAAAAATGTGAGAACGTGTCTCCTGAATGTTGAACCGCTCTCGTATCAGAATGTTTCACTGGCCTTTTGTGTAAATTGTAGCGGTGTAAGGTTGTTAGGCAATTGGGAATAAGGTGAAATTGTTTTTTCCACGCTAGGAATAAAGGTCCCCTTTCTACTTTAAATATGAAGCACGCGGAGACCTAACACGCGAATAAAATTTATTTGAATATCATATTTACTTCAAGAACACATTCTTATTGTGAAGTTGCAATTTTTTCAGAACAAAATTCTGTGAAATTTGGAACCAAATTGTATTAATCAATTAGAAAGACATACAGAAAAATCAAATCGACAAAAAAATATTTGGCTGCTACCGGGATTCGAACCATGGATTAGTAAATTTGTTTTTTATCATATTTCCTTATTGAAGCGCGAACAAACGAAGCTGTCGAGAATTATGAATTTTGATCTTTAATTTTTTTAAACACAAATATCGATGACTAAAAGCTAAAACATTGTATCTCCATAAATCATGAAAATGGAATGGTATGTTTGCAAACCTTGGAAAATTAGATTTTGTTATATGAAGATAAGTTTTTAAAGTTCTTACTTATTGAAATATAATTAAAAAAAAATCATGGAGTTATAATATTTTGACATGGAAATGAATGCCAATGGCAGATATAGCACAATGATCTATAATAAAAAACAATTGAAATGTTTTGTTGATTAGTTCAGTGAACATTTATGAAAGTCATATTAAAAAAGATCAAGTCATCATCAAGACCAAAGCAAAGCAAAAATTCCCAATATTGAAAATAATTTACAAGAAAGGATACTATACCTATATAATTAGATTTTATTGACTATCAAAAAGCATTTGACTCAGTTGAAAGGTGGGCAATTATCGAAGCACTAATAGCAGAATAGATTCTAGATATATACGATTAGTAATCTTAACATATAAAAATGCAACTATGAGTCTTATAATTGACAACACTAGAATTGAGTAAATAAAAATTATAAAAAGGGGTCCGACAAGGTGACACAATCTCGCCTAAACTCCACACGTTATCCTTAGAATATGTATTTAAGACCCTAAATTGGGATAACAAAGGTGTGAAAATAGATGGCACTTATTTAAGTTACCTAAGATTTTATTGTCGACATAGAAGTTGCAAGTGAAGACAACAAAGAACTGAGTATAATGATAAAAGAACTACACGAGTCTTCGAGCAAAGTTGGTCGTAATTAATATGAATATAAAGAAAACAAAAATTCTGAGGCCAGAAAACAAAATCATCACAATGAATAATAATAATATTGAAATAGTAAATGAATATATACATTTATATCTAGGACACAAGATAAAAATGGATAAATAAATCCAAATAGTTGAATTACCAGTACGAATAGGAATGAGCTGGGCTGCTTTTGGCAAACTCAAATAAATTTTCGAGAGCAAAGAGATCCCAATTAGCATAAAAGAAAAGAATTTGAATCGTGCATACTGCCAGTGATGGCTTATGGAATGGAGATGATGGCCCTTAAAAAGAAAAAGTAGAAAGCTCAAATGCACACAACAATCCATGGAGAGATCCATGCTAGGCGTAAGCCTAAGCGCAGAATAATAGTCATGGATATCATGGAAGCTAAAATGGCTATGGGCAGGACATGTTGCAAGGCAAGATTCTACAAGATGGACTCCCAGAGTTTTGAAATGGATATCTTGGGAAAGTAAAAGAAGCGTCGAAAGACCTCAAAAGAGATGAGCAGACGATAAAGCCGCCGTGAGGGGGGAATAGATGGCTACAACTAGCAAATAACAAGGAAGGACGGAAGGGTATGAAAGAGGCCTATATCCAGCATTGGAGAGATGAAGGCTGAGGAAGAAGAAGAAGATTGAATTACTATTTAAGGTGTGAATCTTATTGTCGATGTTTTTGCAAAAACGACGTCATTGTCAGGATTTCATTAAAAAAAACACATTGAATCATTCGTCGAGTTTCGAAACTTTTGAATACGGAAACAAAAATACGAAAGTGGATAGGCTCGTGCACATTTTTTGAAAATGTACACGTTATTTGATTCGTCGCGTCATACGTCTTGGTCTATTGTCGTGAAATGTCCTTTAACTTATTTTAAAACTTATTTTTGACATTTGTACCACTTCAATTATTGTATATGATAAATATAATTGTACCACTATCAATTATATTTATCATCTCCCTGAACATCGAATTATTGTATAAATATACATTTTTAACCGATTTGTAAATATCAGTTATCATAATCACGCCATAGAAGTATAACTTCTACCGTGTGTACATGAGTATACGCTCCTCCAATTTTTGTTGTTGTTAATTTTTTGCAAATTTCGACATAGTGTTAGAAGAAACGCTGATTTTGATCTTCAAAATGGAAGGAATTAAACTATGTTCAATCTACTTGAGTTTTTTATACTACTTGAAATTTGAGTCTCATCGGCAGGCGAATTTAATAACTAAACTCATCTGTAGATATATATATCCCAGTTATAAATAACGTATGTTCGTTCGTTTGTCTGTCTGTCCCCGTACTTCGTGTAACGTCCGGCGAATCGGCAAAGCCGATTGCTTACTTTGCTAGTCCACATAGTTAAAACCGATTCCATCAATAAAATAAACATTCAATAATTTTTCATTTTTCATTATACACGCAATCGTAAAACTGCTTTGTTATATAACGGACTACCGTTGGTTAGCCTAATATATTGAGTTTCTACCGCAGTTTGAACGTAATAATATGTATCAGTTATTCGACAGGCAACTTTTTAGCTGCGCCTCGAGGAATCTTCTTGAAATCGATCTTTAGAGATGGAAGACATCGATACACCACGAACGATCCTCTCCGGTGGTAAGGCACTCCTGGAAAGACTCACGACCTCCAGAAATTTATTGCCTCGAGTCGAGCTACACGTGTCCGTTCGCCTTGCGTCCCACAAATGACGTCGCGGTCTCGCCGAGGTCATTCTAAACAAACCAAGCCACCACCACACAGGGGTGTGAAATTGTCGGACTGCATCAAGCCATTGTTCAATTTTTTGAATATACGACTGTTATTATTTTATTGTTTATTTATATTACTAAAATAAATAAACACCCACTCCGTGATACTTAATTTATTTTGAGAATTTTATGTAATTTTGATTGTATGAGGTGAATAATTGTATAAAAACAAAACTGCCGTTATGTAATTGACGAATAAAGTGGTGAAATGTTACCACTTTGTGGTAACATTATTATTAAAATAAAACACAAATCACAAATTTAGTACACAGACTATTCTGAAGGAGGGAACATTGTTCTCGAAACATGTAGATTGTATAATCTAATAAAGTGGTGAAAACAAAGTGATTTGTGTTTTATTTCAATGGATGAAATTAAATAATATTTTTATGCTTCTCATATATAATGTACATCTTTCTGAAATTTACTTCATTTATCATTTTGAAATGTTTATTAAATGATATAATTTCTATAGATTTTTCTTACGTTTCTTCATCTTTCGACCTTACCGTAAATTGATTATTTTGTTAGAGATTAAAATAATCACAAAGACTCGATAATATCTTCTTTATTGATTTAAATTTTGCATTATTTAAAAACATTATATCGATGATTTCATATATTTTTTAGAATTTTTATATACATTATTTCTGGTTTTTTAGGTTTCAGCCTAAAACGGTCATCTTCTGTCTGGTACATTGGCAGGTCTTTTTTCCCATATTGCTGCACTCAATCTACCAAGTGACTGGCTACGCGTCTACAGTAATTTTTTTTTCCAGATTTCAATAGCTGAATGATGACTTTAGCCTGTACATCCTCTTCATCTACTTAACCTAGGTCATTAAATTCGAGGCTCACTTTTTAGGGCGATAAAAAAAGAGCTATAAAATTTCCCTAGATGAAAAATTTGCAAACCATCGCCATGGTTGACATTCTCTGACGTTTACAATTTAGCGATAAATATTTCAATTACTTCTCTTGCACTTGAAAAGAGCTCCGACGGGCAAAAGCCTTTTTTCCAGATCTCGTAAAAATGCATTTGTTTTTCCCAAAACAAAAGCTGCCGCAAAGAAAACAACTGCAACATAAAAGGCACTGCGGTTAATTAAATTGGATTGCTATAAAAACAAAATTAATCATATTACTTTTTTTTATATTATTTTATTTCAAAAAAAATAAACAATCAACTATACACAAGAACTACAGTAAACTTGATTAAATTTTTGATATTTGTATATATTATTTATTCATGTATAACTATAAATAAGAATTTATATATATATATATTCTCTTGTGCTTAAGCCATTTCTAAATCCAAACTGGGTTTCGCTCATGCCTTCTTCACACTTTTTGTGAATTTTGCTGTGTATGATTTTGAGAAATATTTTGAGCATGTGACTTGGCAAACTTATTGTTCATATTCTTGACACTCTTTTGCATCTGTTTTTTTTTGGTAGAGTGATGATGGTAGGTAGATTTAAGCCAGTCATTTGGTATTTTACTTTTTTTACTTGTTCTGTACATAGAATTAAAAATTTCTACGATAGGGTCAATATTGCCATCTTCTAGTAGCTTCACCAGTACAATGTATACATCATCTGGTCTAACTGAATTTCTACTTTTTAAATTACATTACAAATGAAATTACAAAATTTATTCTTTGGTAATTTTTGGTCCATTGTTAGTTTCATCCTCGTTACTCTACAGATCTTTTCTGTCATCATCGAATAGTTCTTAAATGTATTCCTTCCAATGTTTTAGTTTTCCTTCTGTATCTAAAATAATTTTGACATTTTTATATTTTAATTAAATTGTTTTGCTTTTTGGTTAATCCCAGGGTTTCTTTAATTTTTTGTGTTCGTTAAATGTTTCATGTTTATTGTGTAGATATCTCATTGCTTTTGGCTGACATCCACTTTTTCTTTGCTCTCTTAATTTGTTTTTTGATTTGCTGGTGGCTTTGTATGGATCAGTCCTGGTTTTTTCATTTAAAGCATCGTCTTTAAGCCATTAACTTCAAGTCATCATCAGTCATCCATTGTTGTTTTCCTACCTCTTTTTTTTTGGTTTTAATAGTTTTTTGGCAATGATTGTTTTGGCGAAAACCTCCATCTATTTTCTATTTATTTTGTTTTCTGTCTATTTTCTATATTAAAATTTTCTAATTGGGCATTTTCAGTTTCAACTCTTTGATTTTGATTTTATTTTTTGGATCTTTTAACTTATTTATATCTATTAGTCGGCAAAATTTTAGTTTTCTCACTTTTTTAGTTTTATTTACATTTTAGAGACAACATGGTTGTGGTCAAATGCAATGTTTGCTCCTGGGTATTTTTTTACTGATATCAATGCATTTCTGTATCTTTCATTTATCAGTATATAGTAAATTTTGTTTCTGACAATATTATGATCACAATCTTGTGGAGATTTCCATTGTATAATCTTCTTTATGGGAACTTGTAGAGAGTACTTGCTACGACCATTTTTTCTTCATGACCAAACTGTACTAGACATTCTCCACGGTTGTTTCTTTTCCCCCCAGACATTTGCCGACAAGATTTGAGCTTTTTCCTTTTTACCAATTTGCGCATTGAAATCACCAATAATTATATTTATTTAATTGTTATTTGTCAATTTTAGCAGGCTATTTTTTTATTCGTAGAATTCTTCTAGTGTAGTGAATTCTTCTTGTATTATGTTTGTATTTCCTATTAAGGATTTAAGTTGGAATAGCATTGTTTTGTACGAGTAGGGAATAAAATTGAATACTGATTTGCTTAAGTTTTCCATAATTTGAATTCCTACTCCATTACTATGATGATTATCATTGTTACATTAATAATATATGATCCCATTATCAGTCTTTTGTTTTCCATTTCCCTGCCATACTTTTTCACTGATTTCAAGGATATCCGATTATAGTGTTTTCAGTTACGGTTTTATTACAATTTTTTCTAGTCTATTAAAACTACATATAATAAAACGTAAATTTTATCTATTATAACTACATATAATAGAACGTAAATTTTGTCGTTGTACCTCCAAATAGAGACTTACTCTTGTATTTGGAGAAGGGATGTTTATTGAGAACATTTTGAGAAGATTCTGATAATATGGTCACCAAATTATGATATCCACAAAGACAGAGTAGAAAAATTTAAAAAAAAATGTCTTAATCTTTGACATATCGACAAGGTCTAATTACAAACAAGAGACTCAAAAAATTTCACCTAATCTCCTAAAACAAAAGAAGAAATATTACAGACCTAATGACTCTCTACAAAATAGTCAATAACAAACTAGACATCCCCTCAATACTATCACAAATATACATAAACATCCTTGTCCGATCAATGAGATCTCCAAGCCTTTTTCACACTAAATTTTACAACACAAATCTAGGTTATTTCTCTCCATTTATCGAATGATCAATCACTATAATGAGATATCGTCCAGAGACGGCAAACTTGATAATATATTCTTTATGACACAGGCTTAGTTCAAAAGCGAAATATTGATAAACTTGGTTGATGATCCCTCAAGCGTGTGATACATGCTCGTCATAGACATGCAATGTTGACCTTGGAACCGTGCACTCGACGTAAACTTGTTAATCTAGAAATAATTCATTAAATTTATTCGATTTGAGATACCTAGTCTTTATATTATAATTAATATTTTTTAAATTAATTTTTAATAAATTTAATTAACATTTACAATTTATAATTATTAATTATTAATAATTAAGACCCTTTTCATTATTAATTAATTTATTTTTTATCATTATTTGTCACTCTAGGACGACCTATTATGGTCATTAATGATCTGTTGACGGTCTGTTCGTAAAAAAAAAAAAATCTGGGACCATATATTTGTTTGTTTTAAACGTCCGTAAATTTATAACCTGCGTAAAATTAAAACAACCTAAAAATCTTGCTCTGGGATCACTTTACACAATGCAACATTCACCATTGTGTAAAGTGATCACTTAAGCCAGCCAAGATAAATCGTTAGAGCCCAGTGGACGCCCAGTAAAAATTGGCATACATACTCTCCCATGTAAATTCGCTTCGTCTCTGTGAGACATCTAGAATTTACCTTAATTAATTAGTATCGCTCTGAAGACAAAATCCAGTAACTGTGCTCTTAGAACACATTAATATAAATATTTATTTTAATTTATTCCTCAATTTTTACTATTAATATGAACTACCATCTACAGAAACAATATATAAAATGTTCTTAGGTTTTCACGGCCGTTCAGAACTTTCAAGTATGTGTTTTCTGGAGTACTATGCCGTGTTTCTACGACACTTCAGACCGACGTTTCGGATCTTAATGCAGGGTCCATCATCGGGGCTTATGTATATGTAGTTGTAAGTGTTGATGCTATGGTTGCGTATTGGAATACGTGTTATATGGAAATACCGTGTCGGAGACATGTGTAGTCAGGAGTGGTTTAGTATTATGCGTTTGTTTCATATGTTGAAAATATTCAAGAACAAAGTACTGGGCTTTATCACCGTGGGAATATTATTATTCAAGAAATGCTTTACTAATTGATTAATAGATCCAAAAAGTCTTTCCCATCTCATCCAATCATAAAAAATATCCTCATCTCTATGGGACGTCCATAATATATCTTGATGAATTTTAATCAATTGTCAAAATGATTATATTGAAATGGTTCATATTTTTAATTACTATAGTTTATTTATTCTAATAATACATTTCATTCAATTTGATGGTTAATATCGTTAGCTTTTTTGAAACAAATTAAAAGTTAGAAAGTGAACAATAATAGTAATTAATCTCCTTCAAACATTTCTAAACTTCTAGTAAAGCTGTTAGTCATTAGATAATGATTTGCTGTTTAATTTAACGCGAATAAACTATTTATCAAAGTCAATTTATAATTTCATAAAGCAAACGGCGGTTACTTTACGGTGCTTTACGGAAGCATGAACGCTGAAGGTGAATTTTCTTAATCGCCTAGAGGCCTTCGAATTGTGAATACATCGTAAAATGTTAAAGATATCCTGGACTGACTTGACTAGTAATACTGAAATTTTACGTATAGCAAGCACAAACAGACAGTTACTCAACACAGTAAAATTTCCTACTTGGTCATATAATGAGAGGCAAAAAGTACTCCATTCTTCAGCTCGTCATGGAGGGGAAGATCGCAGAGGGGTTGGAAGGAGGCAGCATTCCTGGCTTGGAAACATCCGAGAGTGGACCGGGATAAGAAGCGTGGAAGAGCTATTCGGCACTGCCCTGGACAGGGAAACTTTCTCCTAAGTGATCGAGGGGATCCGAAAGGGCACATGAAGAAGAAGAAGAAGAACCGTCGGTTTCACTGGTCGACAAAAAAGATTATCGCTACCTTGTGAATTTTTTTCTGAACTTTATGAAATTCAAGGTTGATTCAGGATTTGTTTTCAGAATTTTTCCATCAATACATTTTAGGAGGAAAAGGGGTTGCATACTGAAAACTGTTAATTTTTGAAGCATTTGATATATCTTCCCTGACGATGATCCCTGTGATCTCTATGAGCAGTGCTTGCAACAACTATCGGGTCAGCGCACATTTCACTTTTGTTCTTACATGCAAGAACGACTTTACTTAACTTCAACGTTACAATAAAGAGTCTCCATTGTACTAGATCCATTACGCATTTTGTGATTCCTGTAAATATTGTCACGTGTCGTGGCTGCGGGAGAAATTATTGAAAACGCTGGAATTTAATAATGGGTTTATTAATTACTGATTAATTAAATAATCAAATTTAATTTTACGATATTATCTAAATTAAACTAATTTGTTAATGTATCACTCGTAAATAGACACTATATAATCGCTTTAACACATTACTTACTATTTACTAGAACATTCCATCCAATTTTCGCAGGTATTATTTGCTTCGGTTTATTTCGCTAAGTAAGAACTTTCCAGATTATTTGCTGTCGAATTATCGCCCGGCTGGCCACACTGGCCCGCAGCTCGTGGCTGCCCTCGCTTTTGTTATCGCTGTCAAGCGTGCGAAAAACCAAAACTACCACGTTATTCACACGCTCGTTCTATTTTTATCTGGCAAATGTCGATATCGAGCCTTCTAGGCGTTCCTAGTAGCTTCCAAGCTTTTAAAGATGTTCCTTGATGCTTCCCAAAAGCCGGAGATTACGCTAGGCCGTTCTGGAATCTTCAATAGTGTTGTTATAATTTCAAACAACTGTCACTTGACGTGAGTGCGTGATTCTTCTTAGCCTCGTACAATATTTTATCTTGTTGCAAAAAATTAATTCACTGTACACTATAAACAAATTTAAAATTCTCGATTCGCTCCTTCTATAATATGTACCTAAATTTATTCTGCTCAACTTTATTTTCGGAAAGACCAAGTCACGCATCGTGTCGTTTAATATAGAATAATTTATCGACTGAGGTCTTTTATTTGTTCTCGAACCAAAACTTAAACAGGCGTTCGTTAAAAATGCTCTCAAGTTCTCAAGGCCGTTTAGAATCTTCTCTGTGTAGTTTTCTGGGATATTCCGCCGTGTAAATCTGACCTCTCTAGCCGACGTCTAAAACGTTGGATATACAGTAGGGTAAAACGTGCTATCGAAACGGAAGCAGTAATTATATACTCGTACACCAAAGGCTTCTAAAAACAACATTTTTTAGAAAGAATACACTACAACAGGGCAATTAGGTGATTTGATTTATTATTGACGACTAGAACGTACGAATGATAGGAGAACAATTGGCAACTGTGTAATGTGAATGAAACGAAAGACGGGCAGAAATGGGTAATAGAACGAATTTCCAAAACAGTGATGATTATAATGAAAATATACTAAAATATGCGATAACAAAATATTGAATTGTCAAAAGCCGATAGCTGGCTTGTGAAAAGCGGCAAAAATTCTCAAATTTACGCTCTTACGCATCTGTTTCATCTAAAATTTACATTTTTAGCAATTATTTCTTAAAAAAAACTAGCCAAGAAGCAATATATTTGATCCATATTCTTCGATTTTTCAATAAGAAAAAATTGTATTTTTGAAAATTTATGCTTTGAAATTTTTTCATAAATAAAGAAGCGATTTGGTAAAATACTTGATTTGTTTAGGTTTATTTATTTCGTGCAAATTAATTTTTTTCAGTGTTTGTATGAAATGTAAGCCTATATGAAATGAATATTTGTATTTTACATAAGAATCCAAATGACGGATAAAGCTGGGGAGTAAAAATTAATTATGTAAATGGTTTCTTAATAGAATTTTTAAAATTTTATAGCAACCATAGTTTTCTCTAAAAATCCACCATGGTTAAGTATATGTTTTAACAATATTCGGTACTAATTCAATAGTTTTAAGAAAATAAACATTCGTTTGTGAATACTCAATGCAAACTTTGCCAAGCTCACGGTCCGCATAATCGAATAAAGCGAATTGTTGCAAAATTTGGAATGTATTTTTTTACTATACTAAACCATCAATAAGACATCTAAATGCAAAAAACAATGAGAATACTGCTGCTGTAAAAACTAGTATTACAGAAAATACAAATTTATTGATTCCTCTTCAACAACAACGATTTGGCGTATTTTGCAAAAAGGCTTATGTTTATACCCTTGTCAGATTGCGTTGACTCTAAAACTGAAGCCACTATTGTGGCTGTCGTGAGTTTGCTGATTGGGTCCTAGATCAACTAGAAATTCAAGGTAATTTTTCTAAAAAAAAATATCTTGATGTCGATGAAACACATTTTTGGTTACATGGCTTTGTCTATGTGAAATTTTGTGAAAGTAATCCATTCGAAATTCGATTGAAGTTCACTGCAAAAGTTCACTGTATGGTGTAGTTTTCGGCATAGTGGTGTCATCGGACTTCATCATTCTAGCATCGTGGCCGCTGTACCAGAAGAAGCAACTGCTACAACAATTTCGGATCTCGCACGAAGAGTGGCCAAAATCAATGACACGGGGAATGACTTTCCAATTCCACCGGACTAATCGAGGCAAAATAAGCCTCAATTTCAAACACCAATTGCCTTCATTAAAGTATCGTTCACTTCTTTCTTGTTTTGGAATTCGGGTTCATTTCATTTGGAAGGCATTAAAACAACACGCTTGTCAGATGGGTCGGTGAGTTTTGAAATCAGCCGCCCTTAACATAGGGAACAGACGCTGTTTATAGCCGCCCATTATGGGTTAGAAGAGAAGCAAAAAGGGGCGGAGACCTACCCTATCCCGGAACTGTTATGGAAGTGTCTACTTCCTTACCAGTTCCTCTCAGCAAATCATCCCGTGAGATTATTAATTATTGATCAAAATTTAACTTCTAACTACGACTTTCCATCCCTTTCTGTATCTGTTGGGTTTCAAGTCTATTTAATAATAAAAAAATGTGCATGTCATCAACAATCAAATAAATAAAAACAATACCTCGATATCTTATAAAACGTGTATGTGCTACTCGATAGCCCGACAGAGAAGCAGTAAAGGCGACCATAGTACCTATTCACAGCCACTCCCGGTCCCACTTTGGTCCCGCTACCGCGACCACGGACCAGTAAAAAATTCACTCTGTCCAGGTCACTATGGGTCAGTCACCCATTATGGATCAGACGCTATGACGGTCTGTGAGAGGTATTTTATTCTCTCCTACCCTCCATACCTGGAAAGCTTGCCCCTATCCGCCACCCGGGGACGCATCTCATAACAGTTATAGGCTCCGCCAAAGAACAAGGAAGTATGGAAGAAGCCTATATCCAGCAGTGGAGAGATGAAGGCTGAAGAAGGGGGTTCTACAATGGTACATTCTTTTGAACTGATTGGTTCAATGCACCTCGATCATATTCACGTTCACGTTGCAATTCTCGATTGAAAGCGTCGTTCATTCCACGATCTGGAATGACGATGAATTTTTAAAAAAATCGTTTGAAGAGAATTAATTAAATTGAATTCAATAAGTGTCAAAAACTGAATGAAATTGATGAAAACTCGAAAAAAATGCTTATTAATCGCGGAGCACGCCCGCACAGCTAGCTCAATGGTATGCAATAAAAGGACCGTGCAATTGAATCAACTGTCAAAGGGTAATGCACACAACGCCATCTAGTGGCATCCCTGAGCCAGCATACAACGCCATATTCATTTTAGTCCGCGTTTTGTTTCTGTCATTTTTCAGAGATGGCGTTGTATATGGATTTAAATTCATCAAAATCATTCAATCAGTACTGAAGATATCATAAAAAAGCCGTCCCATACGAAATATATGAGAAGATGAATTTTCATTTTTTTTTTGATTTTTTCTGCTATTCGGGGCGGAGATAATTCCAATGAATCAAAGATCATAAAAATCTGTCCAGCCATTCTTGAGTTATAACTGACCCGACCTTGTTTTATATGAGTACCTATTATATAATTGATATAAATTAACTTTGTTTAAACAACTTATTTATTGAATAAAATCAACATGTTTCGAAACCAATGGCTTCTTCGTCAGGAAAACAAAAATAATATTTAAAAATACCTTTTTCCTTTTTGCAAATAGTTATCTATTAAATTAATTTTCATGTTAATTAGGTACTTTATATTATCATTTTCCATACATAACTTTTTAATATTTTTATCTATACTTCGATTTTTAAATATTATTTTTGTTTTCCTGACGAAGAAGCCGTTGGCTTCGAAACATGTTGATTTTTTTCAATAAATAAGTGGTTAAAACAAAGTTAATTTATATCAATTATAATTATGTTACCACAAAATTAATTTGCTACATTTGAAGAAGAACCTATTATATAGATTTTGTTTCATTTCATTTGAAAGTCATAAAATTTTTATTAAAAAGCCCTTTTTAAAATAAATAATCAACATAATGTATTTACACTCTACAATATTTTGTGTTAAAAATTAGACCTAGCGTTGAAAAATAAAATGAATTGGCTTGATAAAATCACACAGCTACGCGAGTATTATGGCGTTATTGAAAATCCAATCCAGTATCTCCGAGTTTCATGTCACTAGATATAGTACGAGTTATAGAAAAATACGAAGCCTTAATATTTCCTTTAATAACTCCTCAGGGAACGAAATCACTTAAGTATAGCAACATCGCCAATAAAAAGTGAATTATTATTCAAAAGATGTATATTTAGGAAATGTCATCGAGGGCACATCACAAGGGAAGTAATACGATTATCAGATCAGGCACAGTAAGCCTTAAGTCCCACGAGCATCATTTCAAATGTATAACGATGTATATCGGTTTCGCATCATTCAAAAAATAATAATTGAAGAGAGATTCGCTTTGCCGTGGTCTCGGGCCGATTGCAGTAATTCTAATGAAATCCGCTAAGGTCGATAATACCCACTCATAAATTGCAAAGAATAGTGTTATTTGGAAGATTGCGGAGGAAATAAATTTATTCGTTTCCTTTGATAAGCAACGATTCTTCATAATGTTGTATAGATATTATCAAAGTAAAAACATGATCAGAATTGGTAAGCATGAAACATTAAGTCCCACAAAGCAAAGCATGTCCACTGAGGTAAAGAATGTCAAAAAACTATGATTCTCCCGCACATAGATTATTGTTCCAGTATATTATTTATAAGCAACGAAGGAATGCTAAAGAAACTACAAATAGTACAAAACAGAGCGATGCGCATAATAAGTGTAAAAGGAGAACTAAAATAACTAAAATGTTGAATGCCCTAGGACTGGAAACTGTAAATCAAAGAATGATAATGTATTGGTCCAAATATTTAAAATTAAACATGGATTAGTACCTAAATACTTTGATGACAGGATGAAGCTGAATAAGGATTTTCATTCCTACAATACAAGAGGAAGCGGCAACGTAAGACTACCAAAGAAAAAGAAAAACACCTCACAAAATTGTGTGACGTATAAAGGTTTAAAAATCTTCGATAACCTGCCAAAAGAAATTCAAAACATGGAGAATATAAAGAGGTTTAAACTAAAGTGCAAAAATTATATTATAAAAACTTTTAAATGATTAGATGGAATGCAATATGTTCAAGTGAAATCATGTATTATACCGCACAACATTATGTGTGGAACTAAATTATTAAGATAAATAAAAAAATAATAAATAAATAAATAAACTAGTCTTCACAATTATTCCATACCGAGGCAATTATAACAGGGATGTAGATATCTCACAGAAAAAACAGCTCCAACATTGGTACTGTGGCAGCCGTAAACATATGTATACATTCTGCATAAGTATAATATCAATTTCATATATTGGTTCAGTTTTTTTTTTAATTTCCACAACTCTTACATAACGTAATAACTGCTAGTTATAAAACGTAATGTGATTCAAATACCTCATAATAAGCCTTTTTAACCTTGAAACTCACGCACTCTGTACATGCGCGGTGATTTAACATCTCGTACATTTCGTAAATTTATAACATAACTAATAATTTTATTTTTTACACTGTTTCTAATTTCTCAAGCATAAAAAATGTATTCCGTAACATGCTGTTTTCTAGCTATCTTACCATCACGCTATGTCCCTTCAGGGTTAGGCAGAGAGGATCAACCTCCGTACTCCACATTCATACATCAACAATTTCGTAATTATCGTAAAAAAATATTATATTTTAATGTCAAACTACGAATAACTAACTATCAATGATATTAACAACCTGCTGTTTTGTTTGTTTATTATTTTTTTATATAATATAGGTGATAACCAATAACCCGTTAAGTTCCCTTATTTTAAGTGGCGTTCCTTCTTCACCGATCTAAGACTAAGTATCTTTAGTTCATGTTTTGAATAGATCGTGTTCAAAGTGCCCTCAGGGCTCAGCAAATATTCAAGTTCCCAACGGTTTTGTTGGGACCACAAACGGAAATAGCTGCTGGTCGCCCCGAGATATTTACCACTTTAACAGTCACCCACATTATTCTTATCGTTCTACATTTATTTATTTCTTATGTTCATTTATTTTTATTTCGTAAGTACTCTCTATGCTCTTTATGCACTCCATCGTGGACTCAGAGAATAATTTGAATGCCTTTAAAATGTTTTGTACTTTAGCCTCCGATAAAGAATTTTTCCCTATTATTATCTTGGGCAACTTCCTCATTTGTTAATGTTAAATCAATATTGCATTGAATATGTGAAAAATAGTAATTAAAAATATGCGTAGTTTAGGTGAGGTTTTTGACATTTGGTTGCTTCCAAATAAATGCGTGAAAGTTACAAATGTACTTTATGAATAACATATAAATTACAAGTATATTAAATGAACAACCGTATTGAATTTTTAAACACTCACAACAAAAAGTAGATATTCATCTTATTATAAATTCTGTGTATGTACCCCTTAAAATTTTTATAAAACTTATTATGTTTCACTATTTAAGTAAAAATTCGTACAAAATTGTAAGTTAAATATCACCCTAGTCTTTGTCCTAGTGGATAAGATGCTTCCATATTCCCCTGTCTTGCGCTGCTTCCACATAAGTCAACCAGTTCAGACCCATTATGTTTTCATACACATTTGTTGTTGTTCCTCCCGTCTTGCTCTCTGGGGTGATCCATCGGTCGTCTTTCTCCAGGGTTGACCAGAGGATTCTTCTTGGTATTCTTTCCTCTTTTGTTTATTTTTAATTTTATATTTTTTTAATTTAGTTTCAAATTTTTAAGTAAATACAATGTTATCATTATTTTAAATTCAATATTAAATAAATACGACGACGAGTTTCCTTTCGCCGACTACTTCGTCACTAGCCGAACGTTTCACCATTAGACCAATTGTATCGCCAATATATCAGAATGGTTTCTAAACACTTCTCAATTTACAATCTCAACAAACTTTACAAAACGTACAAAACTCAATTATTAGAAGCGGTGATCTTCTAAACTTAAGATTTAAAACACTGGGGGAAAATATTGAAACGACAAAGTTTTCCTTAAAGTTTACTCGGTTGCTTTTAAATAACAGAGTTTCGATTTATGTTAAACTTCTACGCCAACTTATTGATACTCGCAACCCCAAATAATCTCACTACGGGGTGAATATATATTTTTTTAATATTTTGTAATTGTAAAAATATATGTATGTAGGTATTCTGTTGTATCTTGAAAGTTTAAATGTATTAAAGTTTAGGTTTATTAGAAATAATTAAATTATTTTCACGTTTTTCTTTATAGAGTAGAGTAATAAATATATTATCATAACTTGTACTTGAATATACTTGAATCTTTTTAACTGCAATCTATTTCTTCTTCTTCTTCTTCTTACTACTTACAACCATTTTCTTCTTACTACTTTAAACTTCTCTTTTTAATTTACACAAATCTATTATATGCACTTGAATCTTTTAACAGAAATCTAAATTTACACAATTCTATTATATGTACTCGTACCTTTTAACTGTGTATCTATCTTATGTTATTTTTTAAATTTATATTTTGTAAAAGCCCATATTATGTTAAGATATGATCTGTATATTTCATATATTAAGGTCTGTGTAACAAAAAATGTCATCAAAATATTCTTAAATTACTTTAAAAAAATTATCACAGTTATGAATTATGAACGATATGAACATTCGACAAGTAAAAAAATTAAAATCCTATGCTATGATGATAACAAATTACGCAAGAGCCCCATATAAGAGTAAAAGTAATCATGTATTGAATACGAAAACAAATAGCCCGGTAAAAGATTTCGTCAACGAAGAATGGCAGATATACTAAATGACATTTTTTACATAAATATTGGTGTGTATTTGGAAGGAAAAAGTGAATCATTATCCAATTAACCCAATAGAAAAACGATGCAGAAAGAAATTGTGATATGATAATAGAAAATTTTTACAAAAAGAACACTGGTTGGAAGGAATTTTAAATGAAAGACTAGTGAAGGAAAGAAGGCGGTTATTGTAAATAGTGTAAATAGGCACAGCTCCAGGGCACAGTATAGTAAACTTTTCTACACTGTGTCCAGGGAGATAAATTTTCCGTGCAAAGGACACCGTCTTTAACACTCACACAGTCAATCAGTCACTCACAGTAACAAGACAGTCAATCGAGACAATGTCAGACCCAAAACCACTCAAAATGACATCAACTGACTTACCAGATGGCTGGATCCTGGATCTCCTTGCACAGACTATGGCGATTACTGTCGTGCGATTATTTATTTTAATTTCCTGAATTCGATAGGCGTGCTATTGTCTTTCACTTGTAAGTAATGCGGTGGTCTATTCAATATATATTTTATATTTCGCGTTCTGGCGCGAACAGATTAAAGGCAGCGGCAATATTGTAAATATGAATGCGAAGGCGAGATTTATTAAGTTATATAAAAAGGATGCGATGCGTGAAAATGTCAATGACGGTGCTCCAAGGTCAGAAAACGAAGTGAGCGCTGTCATGCTCATGCGACATCTGTCGTCGGGTCCCAAGACATCTAGCCAGGGGAGAGTCACTCCGGATGGTCTCCGGTCGAACAAATATCGCGATTGACACGACACAAAAATACAGTAATCCTTTGCACAAACAACCTGAAATAAAAATAAAAGTGGCCAGTCTGATCAAGTGAATTGACCAAACTAAAATAAAAGCACACATGACCTCTTTCGCGGAACTGTCATCTGTATCGAAAAATTGAAAAATTGGATACCAATAAAAACGTTGATTTTTACCTGCTTTTATTTCACTCTGTCAACAACAAATATCTGTATTAAACTCTAATCGTAGTTTGTTCCTAAAATATAGTTGGAAAATTCCTAATATTTATTGCTATGTAAATTTGGATAAATTAGAATTTTAGTTAGAAAAAATCGTTTAATGTTAGGTTAAATATTGCAAATGACTGAATCATTTTTGCAAATTAACCTTTTAAATTTATATTATTTGTTTTTTTTTCGATTACCTACGTCTTTACTTCCAATTTAAGGAAACGCTGTATCCTTACGTAGGGGCCATTAGCTCCGAAACATGATGATTATTCAATAAATTTTGGTTTCAAACAAAGTTTGTTTATTTTATTACTCATAATAATGTCACCATTTTTTTTCTATCATTGAAAAAGTTATGATAGTCAGAGTACCTTGAATGAAACAGGTACGAAAAAATGAAAAAAACTTCAAATATAATTATTATTATCAGGTACATTATCAGGTACGAATATACTGAAAAACTCCTGAAATTTTTACTCGAGATATTCTGGTTAGTTGAAAAATATTAATCTTTAAGTTACCTCGTATTTCTGCTAATAAAACATAATATCAAAGACAATATTGTGAAACCATTCTTTCGAGACAGAATATATAATATAATATATAATCTTTATCAATATATTCTTTATCTTTTATCAATTTTTCGCTAATTTTCAAGTCTAAAATAATGAATTTTACAGTGTATGTATGTCGAATATAGAAGTGATCTACTGAAATAAGATCGATAAGAAACATCAAAAAACGCTGGTGGCTCACTATCTCTTGAGCTTGTTTGATTCAAGGAAATTATAATTTTTTTATATGGTTGAATTCACGGTCTGTCATAATCTCGACTAAATAAAACGTATTTAACGTGTCTTTTCTGAACTATCCGACTTTTCTTCGTTATGTTATTGGCAGAGCAGTTCTGATCAATGACGATGATGATAGCATATGTAGCATGCGTGTCCTGACCAATGAAGATGATAATACCATATGCAGCATACGTGATGGCTTCCTGAAGTGAACCGTTGGATGCAGACTTCGCCATATCCGTCCGCTTAGTGATATTCTCTTACAGAACGGTAAAAATTTTTACCTGGTGATGTTTCTGTCTTGCAAAACATTCTCCAATTTTTCCATCCTAGAAAACCTACAAGGTGTACAATATATATTTCCACTTGCTATTGACTACACCTACAGTTGCCATTGAAAAGAAATGTTGACGATGTCATAAATATCTCAGAAGGGTGAAAACCGAAAAATAAACATCATAAAAATACGTGTTGAATTTAATTTGGTGAAAGTAGGCCCTGTATTTGAGGAGAATATTACCTTCGAGCGTGCCGCCTTGACTCGGGTCTAGCGTTAACTTAAGATTTAGACGTGGGCATTCGGATCTTTGAAGATATTTATGTGTGCTGCGGTTTGGTGATATAATTTATCTTGATTTATTTCCCAGTCCAAGTATGAAACGTACAGAGTGAATTTATCAGCGAGAAAGTATTTTTTGGTTTCTTCAATAACTTGGGTATATCTACTCGTAAACTTGATTATTCTACACGCATGTAAATAAGCAGAAAATACTTGACTACGTAAGAATTACGGTATTTTTAAATGGTATACTAAAATTTATTTAAATATGAATATAAGTAAACACTGGTAGGGATACAGGGTGTGCCATAAGTTTTTGCACTTTTTAATCACTTCGGTCCACAGGAAGGGAGTATGATTATTGAAAATTTAGTTGTAATCTGCAATAAAAACGGTTTTACAAAAATTACGATTATTATGTGATTGCTCGGCGCTTGTTCTATGCTCACTACCAATCACACGGTGTGGGTCAATGTCCGAGGGTGCATTTAATTACATCGTGGCTTAGAAAGTTCAAGAAAACCGAAAAGTGCTAAATAAGAAGAAAACAAAAGTGAAAGTTTGGTCACTGGATCTTTCACTTTTGGTCCAGCGACTAAGTCACGGTGGTCAAACGGTCAAAGGACATTATCGGTCCTGATTTCTTAGGTTTCTACCTGTCGGATGCTGGGCATTTAGAAAACTTTATTTTAAATACATGATTTTTCCAATTTTGGCGAATGTTGGCGAAAAAATCTTGTGAAACGAGTGATTGATTGGAAACAAAACCTCAATATGTACGCGCACCAGTATTTTTGCATTTCATTTGACAAAAACCCACCAGAGCTCATGCGTTGGTCGAATCTTCTTCCTTTTCAACTCTTTACATTGAAATCGCAAAACTATATATATTTATTATCGAAAACTGACAATAATAAAATTATTAGCAAACGTGGTAAACATAAAAGCCAAGAAGTATTTTTTATATAAATAACACTATGTAAGACAACTTTTGAGTTTTATTAAAAACTACTAGTTTCGAGAACTACACGTATTCTCATCTACAGTTGAGAATATAAATGTGTAAATAAAATATGTTTATATGCTCACTTGAAGATGAGAAAATCTGTAGTTATCGACATGTTTAATAATGTTTAACATGTTTAGTAAGGTTTAATAAAACTCAAAAGTGGTCTTAAATAAGTGATTCATTTATCTATATAATAAATCAGTCGTCATTCTTGAAAGTCAATGCCAAATCAATAAATTATAAAACGTTAATTTTTTTAATTTCTGCAACAAAACATTTTATATTTAGGTATGTACAGTCAGTTTTTATATAAAATCGTAGTTTTTAGTATTTTTTATATTAATTGTGAACTACTCTACAAGGGATGTTCGTGATACACTTTGCAAATTCGGCAAGGCACCCCACCTGCCATAACCTGGCAATAAAGAGAGCAATTTTTCTCCGTTAGGATATTCACAAATTCGTGAGATGGCCTCATGGAAACCGAATGGATTACGTTCCTGTCCTGGTATCCTGAAAAAAGTGGTAGCATCCTTACTATATCATTCCTGATGGTACCGAGACCGGTGAGGTTTCGTTCGCAAGGAAAAGCACACCTTTGAAAGGAACTAAATATTTCAATTATGGGGAATATTAGAACTATAAAACATTATGCAAAGTTTAAAAAGTGCGTAAAACCATTTAATAATTGAGTGATGAGATTTGTGATATTATCCTTAACATAATTATCGCTAATCCTATAAAAAATATGATGTATTTATAGATTTATGAAATTATGGATTCTGTGTTTAAGTTTAGTTATAGAACTCTTTTTATATTTCTGTTATTATGTCATTTTATATTTCTTTATATGACTTTTTTTATTTTCTTTTTATATTTCTCATTACCGACATGTATTACCCAATGTTTATGTAAATGCTCTGATGGGCGTATATATACTGAAATAAAAAAAAAAATACTTATTCTTAAATATTGTAATATTGACTTAACATAAATATCTTCAAATATTTATATATATATATATACATATTTATATGCATGTATGCGTTATATACTATCACACTTGTGACATTATCTAGTTCTATACACAAGTTTATACTTTCATGGGACTGTAAAAAAAAATTATAAATCTGTAAAAATTTGTAAAATATTAAAAAAAAAACAAGTAAAAAACTAATCCGGTAAAGAAAATTTGACGTTTGACCGTTTGAAATTAAAAATGTTCTCAGGTTTTCACGGTGGCTCAGAATCTTTTTTGTGTAGTTTTCTGGTATATACGATATAATATAATGATGGAAGCTGCAATGTGATCGGCCAAAGATGTCATATGTACAAGGCAGAATATCCCAAAAACTGTACACAATAACGTTTGAATTTACTTTACCGTTGCCTATGAACCATTAATTCAATAGGCGCAAAAAAAATATAGAACAAAATAAAAAAATAAGTCACTTTCCTATTTATTTTATAGCTACGAAAAAAAATTAATAATTTATTTAACTTATCAAAACACTGGTTGCATTACGCTGACGTCACCGACTGCTAAGCTCGTATCTACAGATATTCGTCAGGGATATTGGTAAGGCAACATAGTAGATAAATATATATACCTGTCAAAATGATAATAGATTAAATAACTTTTAAAAATAGAATAACTTTTCCCGGAGGCATATTTGATTTTTTCATGATATGTCAGCAGTGACGCTGCTTGTGTTGTGCTTGTGCTGAACATTTTTAAATACGAATTCGTACGTATTTTTTTTTTAATGTCTGTATTTTTTTAATTTTAAGTAATTGTTTGGTTTATTAAACACTTTCATTTAGCTTCATATGTCTGTCTGTCAGGAAAAAATCTTGTAATCAATATTCAAACCTTGACTTCTTAACTTTTCTGAGATGCATAACGATTATTCATTTTAATTATTTCATTTAAGATAAAATATTCAAAAAATGAATTCAAAATATTGACATATTATTTTATCGGACGATATTATAGATATTGCCGTACATATCTGTCTGTTTGTCTTTTATAAGTCGTTTATAAGTCTTTTTTTAATTTTTGAGGTTAAAATCAATCAGAAAATAGACATTTTAATCGATTATTTTACGAAATACCTGTAAGTAAATTGTATTTTCTTATTATTTTTAACGATATTAAATTTCATTTATTATTTGAAGACCCCATGGCAAGAAGTTGTTAACTAACAGTTAATAAGCCGTCTAAACTAAATATTGTGCTCTCCTTCCATTGGAAATAAGTTCAGAACTTAAAAAAAAACCAACCCATAAAAACCAAGTTTTTATTATACTCCCTTTCTTTGTAAAATTTAACAACAATAATTAAAGACGAAACAATTAAAACATATAACATAACACTAAACTTACACTAATTTAATATATATCTAAAATGTCAGATGTTTTGAGCTTTGATAAGACACTTCATGCTTTGAAGATTAAATTCTAAAAACATTTGTCAGTCAATTTAGATTTTCGAAATTTGTAGTAAAGTACCTTTTATGTATACCGACGGCGTAATTCAAATTTAGAAAATATTCCGCGACGTTATCGGGCCGCCGTTGCTAATAATCAAACGTTTCCAATGATTCCAATTTGAAAAAACCAATTAATTTTCTAAAAATCCAAAATTATACTATAATTATAAATTTTTTAACGAAAATTTGATAGATCTTTTCGATCGTCGCCACGAGTCTACTTGACAAGTTTCAGCTCGATTGGATCACGGGAAAAGGGTTAAAAATCGATCCAAAGTTTTTTCGACGGCCAGCCGGCAAGCAAGCAGACGCTACGAGTTAAAAGAAAGAATGTAATAATTAGAACATGTTCAAATCATAGGGATGAACATTTTAATTACACTTTTTTCATAAAAATCAAATCAGTAACTAACGGGAAGAACATGTTATCTTCAAAAATAACATGTTCATGCCATCATTCTGAAATTAACACGCCTTTTAATTTGATTGGAATATTTATGATTAATATACATTTTACTCTGGCAGTACTGTCATATATTTGTTTTATTTGAAGACTATTATAATATGTACTTATACATTATTTTTCAATAATTTTAAATGGTACATATCATGTTTTGTATTATTAATTAACAAGCCAGGTATTTTGTAATTTTGGATAATAGATAACATTTGAAGGGTTGTTTGATGTTCGTGTTTTACCAATTTTAAAAAGGTGTTATTCTATTAAAAATGAGTTTCAGAGTCGAAAAAATGTTTGTTAACTACATTTTTTAGGGAAAATTAGTATATTTTTATTTTTTTATGCATAAATGCGTTTTTTTACTTTGTAAATACTTTTTTGATATTTGAGTGACATAAATCAATAAAAATTAATCTTGAATTAGCAATGAAACATATTTTTCAAAGGCGAAATGCAAATGTCTAATTATCTCAAAATGACTTGAATGTTAGTTAACAACTTCTAGCGTTGGAGTCTTCATTTGTTTAAGTTTTTAAGTATTTGTATGTACCTGAAAATGTCAACCGACGGCGAAATGCAGTCTAACAGCAATTTAAGGTTTTGCTATAACACAAGAGGATGAATATTAGGTCTGTGACCTCACTTTTACGTCCCTAGTAAACGCCAGTAAGGTGCGCCCCTTCGATCAATGAAACAGATACCTAGAGCGACTGTGTACCTTATGTAAATACAGGGTGACTGAAATTACGTAGTAAAAATAATAAACCAGTAATTATTCATAATATCTGAGGGAAAATATTCCTTCACATTTTCTCATCTACACAATTTTTTTTATTCTTTCATTAAAATATGAGCAGCAAGATACAATTGAATGCGCCAAGAGGATAAATAGGGGTATATGTATAATATATACCCCTATGAATAAACCGCATATCACGATGGAAACACCAAAGCAATTAGAAAATCCAACCTTTTCAACATTGTATAATGACGATAGTAAAGTAAATATACGGATTACTAGAAGCCGAGCAAAACTTATTAGCAGCTTCGCTGGAGAAACCCACTCCTCCACAAACACCTGACGTAGAATTTCTCAAACTTTCACTTGACGGTGAGCTCCGGACCCAAACGGTTGTACGCTTTTTGGAGAAGCAGCTCATCGACAAGGCACCCTGAAGATGAGCAGTGAGATCTGTTCGAAACGTCGGCAGACGACTGGTCCTGACGACCAGAATTTGACGCGGGTTACCCCCAAAGTAGATAGAACTAACACATATTGTACCCGTGAAAGCCTTCGATTTAACATATATATATATATATATATATATATATACTATATATATATATATATAATATAGATATATATATATAAAATAGAAATGCCTACATAGTTCTATGAAGATAGGATAGTTTTCACTGCCCAACCGGGTAAAATATTATATTTATACTAAAATATAAAAATACAAATTCACTGTAACATATACACATTTGCAACTCTAAGGGATTTATACAACTCATTATATTAACCTCCTTACATTATAAAACAATTTTTTATTCTTTTCATTTTTTCTGACTTTACGCCTCGTTGACTATTTTATTATTCATTTTCCCTATTTGTGTCAAATCTATTTTGTTGATGTTAATAATATTTTGTTTCACTTCTGTTAAAAAATTCAACTAGCTGCATTAATTTTATGAAATACATAATCATTGCAAGACTACTAATAAATAGATCAATATATTTTTAATAATATATCGTTTGCATTCTAAACACTCCGTGTACGAGGTGGGGTATGACATACCCCAGTTGTTGAAAAATCGTAATTCATACGTAAACAATAAAGGCGCGCGAGTTCGTTTTCTCAAATACGAATTCGTTTTCTCAAATGCAACGTTGCCGTCCCAATCAGTGCTGTCAATTCAGTCGAAAGTCTATCTCCAAGCGAGTTACATGCGCATAAAAAGCGCCCGGGTATCACCCACCTCAGCTCGTACGCCGCGTGGCTCAAAAGGTACACTTTTTATTTTTTTGTTTTTAATTTGTATTAGGTCCTTACATATGAAATTGACGTTTAGTATGGGAGGAACATAAAGCCGATTTTTTTTTATTATAATATATTTATTTAATCAAAGTATGTACCATTGCTATCTATGCACTTTTGCCATCTCATAGGTAGTTCATCGATCCCTTTACTAAAAAAACCATTCGGACGGGAATCAATAAAATCTTTGAAGGCGGTTTGGACTGCCCCATCGGAGTTGAATTTTTTCCTTTGCAAGAAGTTATCCAAATTTAGAAAAAAATGGTAATCTGTTGGGGCAAGGTCCGGAGAGTACGGTGGATGTCTTAGACACTCCAATTGAAGCTCCTCTAATTTGGTAGCCGTCTGTTGTGCAGTGTGTGGTCTAGCGTTATCATGAAGCAGCAGTGGCCTAGAGCGATTAAACAGCCTCGGTTGTTTAGCAGCTAGCTTTTCCATCATGGTTTGCAGTTGCTGACAATAGACATCTGCCGTAATCGTCTGGCCAGATTTAAGAAAGCTGTAGTGAACGACACCAGCACTAGTCCACCAAACGCTCACAAGTAACTTTTTGGAGTCAATTTTCGCTTGGGGCATGGTTTGGCTGGTTCGGCAGGGTTCAGCCATTGCGATGAGCGTTTCCGATTATCGTACAGGATCCACTTTTCATCACAGGTAATGATTCGATTTAAAATCCCTTCATTATTGTGCCGGTTGAGTAATGCAACGCAGCAGTCAACGCGCGTTTGTTGATTTGCTTCACTCAATTCGTGAGGTACCCACCTTTCAAGCTTTATCACCTTACCAATTTGCTTAAGTGGATTAAAACAGTTTTATCACTAACACCGCAGCCTGCAGCTAACTCGGAAGTGGTTTGCGATGGATCCGCTTCCACAATAGCCTTCAATTCTTCATTATCAACTTTGGTCTCCGGCCGTCCACGGGGCTTGTTCTGCAGGTCGAAATTTCCAGAACGAAAACGTTGGAACCAAAAACGCACTGTGTTTTCTTTTGCGGCACCGTCGCCATACACATCATTAATCCTTCGAGCCTTTTCTGCAGCACTGGTGCCACGGTGGAACTCGTACTCGTAAATAACGCGATATTTCAAGTTTTTCATTTTGTAAACTGAGTGACGCAAAGAAAAAAACAATTGAGGAAAAACAAATGAATTATAATTTTCAAAACACAAATACATGAGTAAATAGCTGTATAAATTTGGATTTGGAATTCCTAACCAAAGAGAAGATATTTGAGATCAAATTTGCCAGTACGGCAAAACGCCAATTTCATATGTAAGGACCTAATATTATATTTATTTATGTATTTAATGTTAAATTATTTATTATCAGATAATAACTTCATTAAAAAATGCATCAGTTAAAGAAATCTGACATTTTAAGAGCATTTTAAGAAGAAAATGACGAGTTTGACTGTGAATATATGGATGCACAACAGGTGTCTGATAATGATTCTGAACATATGAGAATAGAAAGATATTTTGAAAAACCTTCTGAAAATTTACAAAGACCACCGGCAAAAAACTTAATATAATGCATATATGTACAATGTGTCCTAAAAAAAAGATAGAAAGACTAAGTAGTGCTGTAAAAAACATTACACTCCGATATATTTGGAGCATGCGGATTTTTTTTGTCAAGATTACATTGACATTGTCAAGGTAACATTGACACTGATGAACTCAACTAAAATTTATTTTGTGATATTATTTTCTCATTAGTTTATGAGCAGATATTATTGTAGTCTAATAAATTGAAAATACTGTGATTGTAACATGTGCTATTCGATTTTAGATCTTAAGTAAAGATTTTATTGTTTTTAGGTTTTTTTAAAAGTTGTGTTTTGTTTTTTTCCTAATAAAAGTCTATTGTCATCTAAAATTACGTAAAACTATTAATTGAACCCATTCATAATTGGTTATTTTTATATATTTTCTATAAATAACTTTCAAATGAGTTTAATTTGTTTATTTAACTTAGATTTATTTTCTGGGTATGTCAAACCCCACTTCGTATGGGACTGGAGATTCGGTCACCTCATATACCAAGGGTTAATGCCTTTATGTTTAAAAATTTCAAAGAAAATTTATGAAGACTGTATTATTCCACATAACAAGATGTGCATTTCAATATTGGAAATTATTTGTGATCATAAAATATTCATTACGCACTTAAGCCTGTAGTAGAAATACACCAGTATTCCACTAATGCTATCCCTTGGATTCATTAAAATACTAGCAACTGATTCCGCAATTTTACCTCTATTATAGTATTTATAAACTAGTTATACCCCATCAAAATGACGGTACAAGGTTTTAAAAATGGGTAGTTTTATAGATTTCGATGTGCTCTCTTCGAATTTTAACTTTTTAACTCGATTTTATACATACAATACATTTTTCCAGTTACAATACATTTTTCCAGAATGGTGAAATGGTACCTCAAAGCAGTTTTATGACAATGTCTTCTTTCTGTCTCATTTTACGATAAAAACATCTTAAACAAAAGAAACTAAAGAAAATTTCCTACAATTTATGTTATAACGTTTTTTCCGTAAAATCAATAGTTTTGGCGTACGAGCGCCGCAAAGTGAAGTTCTACCGATCGAAACGTCACGGAGCGAAATTTCTTCTACATCATCCGCGATGCAATTATTAGTTTCATCGCAATCTCTTCGTTCTCAATTTCATCATATATTTGCTCGAAAATATTTCCGTTTCTTCCTCTTCATCGCTATCTTATAATGGAATCTGCGAGTTATTACAGGTACCACTGCAATTTGTGCATATAACGGAGCACTTTGACCCAGCCTTTCTGCATCCACAGGCTTTCTGACAACTCTTTTTGCATTTGGAAGAAATAAGTTTTAACAAGCTTTCCGGGGCTCGAGTGTGGTGGCAAGAACCAGCTCGTTCTTGTTTCTTTTCCAGCCCCACTGCTCATCTCAAGCTCCCGGAAAACTTTACAGGTAAAACTACCAAATGACTGGACTTATGTCCGAGGCACGATATTCTGACCGGAAAGACATGAATTTGACAGTTAACCAAAATATTATACTTAATGTAAAATTATACTTAATGTACGTACCTACTGCACGTGTTTCCGTAATATAAAATCCGCGACTTGACTCAAACTGTAATATAACATTTTTAAAACTAAAATAAACTTTTTAAAGCGATAGACAGTGTCAAGAAAAAATGTAAATAAATAAGATTCGGATACAATTTTAAAACACGTATATTGCACATTAATAATCGTGCATAAATAATAAGTAAATTTAAAAAAATATTGATTATTTTATTTGTATAAATCTACTTTTATCTGAGTTTTTTTTTACCAACATGTTTCAGAAATTACCATTCCATCAGGGTGCTGTATAACTGTCAAAAAATTCGAATAAAATGTCTTTTGTTCCCTGCTTTTACAAATCATTTGAAAAATTATTTAAAAAAATATTTTTACTGAAGTTCTTGATCACTCGTAATTATTGGAAAAAATTTTAAAATTGGGCTCGTAGTCAAATTCAATTGATTATTAATAATATTTTATAAGTAGAATTATACAAATAAAAAAATCAGTATTTTTTTTAAATGTCAGTCTACAATGTTGCTCAATCAATTGAATAAACAAATTATTTTAATACTTTTTATAATATGTATGTAATATTTCTATACATTAAATATCTGTACTTCAATGTTAAAATGTTTTTTAACTGGCAACAGTACAAAGCCAACGACGGCGACGTTTTTAGCGTGATTATAATATATAAAAAGATTTTTAAAATATGAATATTGGAAAAATATTATATGCATTCTTGAAACACAGGTAAAAACCCTGATGTGCACGGGTAAATGTAGAACTTTCCCTTCCTCCCATCGTTTCTCAACCCACCGTATTGTTAGCTCTCTGCCTGTGCTTGTGAATCATATTAATAGCCCATTTTATTATAAGGGTGCAGGCTAAGAGAAGGTAAGATTGGACCCCCGAAGCATAGTCCCATATGTTTGGGGGAGAAGCAACCTACGTACATAGTATCAACCCCTTACCGCTCTCTCCGTGCAATGGTGAATTCAAGATTTCCTGACGAACAAGATAATTTTCAATATTATTTAAATGATTTAACTTTTCCATAGCCACACAATAAGACAACAATGAGTCAATTAGACCTGTTATATTTCTAAAAAATATTAATTATTTCACTTGATATTTTAAAAAAATTTCGCGCTTCGAATTGTTACCCAATTTGTAAAGCGTTTCATACTAAATAATCATTTTTTTATTCAATATTCTGTAAAGTCGATGTAATGGATGTGATCTACGATATAGAAAGAAATATCATATATTGATTTCATACTTGACAAATAAATAAAAGAAAAATTCGAAAGCAGATAAATAATAGGAAAAATGATGTTGAATGGTAAATAATTTATAATTTTCTATTCACTATTTAATGTTTATAAATAGTAAGTGGACGCACTTAAATATTTGTATCCATTCAAGCTTTGATAAGTATTTTATAATCGTTTTGAATACTTACAAAACTCAAATTTTTAAGGTAATACTGGAAACATTAACAGATTTTAGGTCTACCGATTTCGAGACGTACCTGTCTCTTCGTCAGGGCTAACACTACACTACTTTGTTCACAACACTATACACCACAACCAAGTCCACACCACAATCACAATTTCGCAAACCACCTCGTAGAAAATGATGATAATTTTGACTTAAAAGCATGGATGAAAATATTAAATTCCAATAATAAATATTTAAAATAAAATAATTTAGAAATTTTTAAGACCCCGGTTTAAGACCCCTACCCCTCTCATTCCCTCTTCCTTGTAGATTCCTGATCGTTCTCTAGGCAAATAAGTGCATGCTAGTCTTTGACAAGATTAACACGCATGCGATAAATATTGGTGAAAGGTTAACAGATGTGAACATAGTTGTGTAGTGTTGGTCCTGACGAAGAGACGGGTATGTCTCGAAACCAATGAACCTAAAATCTGGTATTGGTGTATACTAATTTAACTAACACTCTTTATAATGTATAACCACAAAGTTAATACTTTAAATACTAAAAATATTAATTATAGGTAATAATGGTGTTTAAATTTGTTTAATACTGAAGTTATTAATTATGAGGAACTTCATTATTTTATATAAAAATTATTTCATAATGACCTAATCGGCCGAAACGATCATCCTGCGTGTGTAATAATAAACTGAACTCAGAAAAAATCGTGAGTTGAATTTTTGTTTTTTATTGACAACTTTGCTGCATATGGTATTTTTTTGTCACGGTACGGTAGAGGTTAAATGAGAATTTACATAGTTACGCATTCTCGTGCTGATTTACTTTCGAGGCGTCGTACTGAGACCGTATCACGCCTGACAGATGTAAATAAAATACTTCCATTCAAAACGTCACGGAATTCACAGAAATTATTTCGCCACACTTTGCGAGAGTTTCATTTGACGATCTAAATTCTGCTTGCCGTATTCCTTTTGAAAATTTACGGTGACGGGAATAAGACGTAGGCATGTATATATGTCACAAGGTAACTGTAATTATTGTGGCAGGTGTATCAGAGAAAATACTACTTTGTAACAGAATGTTAGTAAACTTAGTAAAAACCACTACCAGATTTATGGTCTACCGGTTTCGAGACGTACCCGTCTCTTCGTCAGGACCAACACTACACTATACTACATTCACAACACTATACACCCCAACCATATTATTGTCAAACTATCACCACTATTGTTCACATGCTTGTTAATCTTGTTGAACCATTGGTTCATAATCAGTGCATGCTTGTCTCTGACAAGATTAACACGCATGTGAACGATAGTGGTGATAGTTTGACAATACTATGGTTGGGGTGTATAGTGTTAAGAATGTAGCAGTGTAGTGTTGGTCCTGACAAAGAGATGGGAACGTCTTGAAGCCGGTACACCATAAATCTGGTAGTGGTTTTTATTAAGTTTACTAACATTCTGTTATTATGTTTAACCACAAAGTTAATGCTTTAAATATTAATTATATCAATAATAATACTATTTTGTTATCACGTTCATATAAATTCAGTCTGCGTATGCTTGTGATCGCATAACTCGAAAAGTAGTTGATCGAATGACTTGAAATTTCCAATATGAGCGTGTTACTTCTATACATATAAAACAATTTCTGTCTGTTCTCTATACAAATCTACACCGTCTGTTCGATTATATACAAATTTTGCATACTTATTCTTTAGGACTTTTCAGTTTCTTCTCTTCTTTGAAGTGTACATACTGGGCCGTGGAAAGGCAGACGCTCGGCGTGAGCCTTCGAGATAAAATCATAAATGAAGAAATAAGACGCCAAACAAAAGTTGGCAATATCTACCCCCTCTTACATCTTCTCGTGCAAGGTCGACAGTTGTTGAGGCTTTTTACAAGGCCATCATCCAATCCTTGCAGTATATGATCATGCTATTTCTGTCGCAGATGCACTCTATTTCTATTGCCTTCAACACTCACCCTTATGTTTTCTTAACCGTCCTTTCCTAGTTTAAACGTTCTACATGACCAAACCACCAAACCAAACTCCTTTACTCTGTTTACCATACCACAGCCAGCATTAGATTCACTTCTTATTTGTTCATTTATCACTCTATCGACCAAGGTTTTTTTCTATAGAAGCGCCTTAGTGGCCGCATTTCTACCGCATTCAGTCTACTTTCATTTCTTTTTTTTCATTTCCAGGCTTCGCTTCTATACATCATTTCTCGAATCAATTCGCGGGAAATCGAGACACGGCACTGTAGACAACAGATAAACCCACATTAATTAAAAAAATAAGCAAAGTCAGAATATATAAACTTGAGTAAAGCATTACAAATATGATAAATTGGACTTACTAATATTTAACATTCCCTTAATATTTTTAAGTGCAAGGATATACCGCGATCCTTCTTGTGTTTTTCGCCAATATTTCACTGTCAATCCAACCCAAGGATTGCGTCGACTAATTTCCAGTGCAGCTCGTCTACAGGGTGAGTAATGGCCCTGGCTGCTCTGACAAGTGCAAAATGAAAAGAAAGAAGAAGACCATCCTATTGGAAGTCACCCTATGCTTGTGTTAGAGCTATCATCTATCAACTATCATCATATATCTTTTCACTCTGTCCATTCACCCGTCTCTGGTAGGTACATTCTCACTATCGGCGGCCCTCGTAGCCCAGTGGGCATGACACTGGCTTCCTACACTGAGGGTTCCGGGTTCGACACCCGATGAGGTCACAATTTATCTATGTGATTTACTCAAGTCTGGATATTTTGTGATGTCTTTCGTTTCTGTAATGGGCCTCTGGTAAAGCGTAAAAAATTTCGAAATATGCATTTTAGAGGCGAATGCAAATGTGCTTAGTCCACATAAATATAGTATGTAGCTAGTTGGTTTGGTTATGAGGATCAAAATAGAGATGAAATATATATTTTTTTTAAATATTGATTGTATTATTTGTATAAATCTACTTACATTATTTGATTAATTACACCTACATGTTTCGGAAATACCTTTCCATCGTCAGATTTTCTGAATATATTTCACGAAACATGTAGAAGTGGAGGTTTGATTTTGTAATGAATGCAACAGCGGATGGAAAATCAAACACCATATGCATAACCTCAATAGCTACACCTAAAGGACAGATTTTTGAAATACCAGCGAATTAAAATATACAATTTGTAGATTTATACAATTAATACAATCAATATTTTTTTTAAATGTCAATCTACAATGTTGCTGAATCAATTGAAATATATTAATATATATATATATATATATATTAGATATATATTATATATCTATATCATATATATCTATATAAATAATTAATAATTCCATGTGTAATCTGATTTTTGTATATAGATACTGTTTTCCATGAATAAATAAAATAAAAATAATATAAAATAAAATAATCAATATATTTTTTATTAAATCTGGAACATCGTCGGCACAAATAATACAATAGATATTATTTCTCAAACTGTTTATTTCTCTAATTGATTATTTTATAATTTTTGTATTATACTCATCATCATCATCACTCTTGGCTCTACAACCCCTGGTGGGTCTTGGCCTCCTTAAGAGTCTTTTGTATCATACTACGCCTACATAAATAATTTGATTATTTATTTTAAGTGTCAAAGAACCGTGTTCTGAAAATTGCGTTGTCATACATAATAAAATAAGTTTTCATCAAAAAACTAAAAATAATATTTTAAACTTTTATCAAATAATATTATTATCATCTTTCTGATTTATTCCTGCAGCAGTCATCAATACTTTGCTATAGAAAGCCAAGTGAAAATGTCGTTGATGTACACAACAATCAATCAAACCTTATTTTTAATGGGTTACATATTTTGCTGTTCTTATTTTGATCCCATCAAAAGCTCCATCATTCATTCTTCCAAATCATTCCGAGAAAAGTGCTGAACCGGTGTTCCTATTGTCTATCCCGGTAATTAACCTCGCTTTCATGCAAAAATTGTATGAATCCCTTTATCAACAATTCCTTTCAAGCACGAGGGGAATAGAAAACCGTTCTTTCTATTCGTTTCACGCAATAATGCGAAAAAAATCTTTTTTTAGTTTTCCTAAAATAAGAAAGGCAGAAGCATTGCTCTTAAAATAATGACCACGCCACCTTGACATTTATCACTGCAATAAACCTAGACACCAAAAATACCTTGCCTTTTTTTCAGTGAATAATGGTTTTCTTTTATGAGCATTACGTTTAACTTGCAACGTAATTTATTATATAAAATGCAATAAATTACTAAAAAATATTTCTGATATCCAAGAAATATTCAAATAATTATACATATTTTAAAATTTTATTTGAAATGTTTGTTATGATTGTAACGCAAATGTTAGTTATGATTAAAATGATTGTACACAATCTATTTGCAGAGGAGATTGAGGCAGATTTGGACAAAAAAAATATTTTGAAAGTTATTGAATTTTCGCATCTGATTTTCAAAAAGTTGTTATGTGCCAGCAAAGGAGATTTCACAATGACGACTCGGTGTGCTTTTGCAGTTACCTTTATTAAAGACAGATAAACACAAAATAATTTGATGTTCACGGACATGTACTAAAAGAACGAACGTACGTTCCGTTTTTTCTTCTCTGAGATTTATATACAATATGGCGACCAAAGGGTAGTCCAATGAAAATTTCTACATGAAATTTTTGTTTCGATTCACATCGGTTTACAAAGCCTACAATTAATTAGTAATTTAAGATAAAACTATTAAAAATAATGGTTACAAATCTCGCTTAAGTCTCTTCTTGATGTTAAAGGTTGATATCCTAAAGTACCATCAAAATGTTTGTATTGCAACAGATATATAACAAAGCGGATGTTGAAGGCGACATTATTAATCTAGTCCACAGGGAGATGCATTCGGACGCCTGCAGATTTGGACAGGCACATGGGCTAAGTTGATTTAGGTCATGTCCCTGAAGACAAAAGGTGATGTTGTGGCTATAGTGTAGTATTGGAGGAGACGACCTGAATTGTGTATAGGTAATAAAGGTAACTGATAAACAAATGACTAGTAAATTAGTCATAGAAACCTATAAAGATCGCTTATGAAATACAGAAATAACCACTTTAACAGGAAAACTTAACATAAAAATCTTTCATATTTTAAACTCACATTTACCCGTTAACCTACTGGCCCTGTAGTATGTTAGGAATTTGTGTAAATTTTTAAAAAATTAAATGGTTTAACACTTTTGAAAATTAAAACAAACCCATCAATTTAAAAAACAAACATACATTACACACGCTCCATTGGTATGTGGAAATTATTATATCAGTTCTTTACGAATTCAGTACTTAAACATTTAGTTAGTTTTTAAATAATAAATATTGCTAGTTAATAAGGTATTAAAAATGAATATATACGTGGTACCTACGCATACGAAGTACAATACTATGTAACCATTTTCTAATAAACAAAATTTTAAAATATCAAAAATAAATGTTAAAATAAATATCCCTCGGATAACAACCGCAAATTAAGCTGTGTACAGCCAATTGCTAAAAATGATGGTCATAGTAATATTGATAACATGTCATAGAGGAAAATACTATATGCAAAATACTATGTACTAAAATTATTAAATTTTACCCTCCCAAGATGTTAAATTTTAATACTTCCGTTTCTTCCCAGTGAACTATGCACATAAATATGCACGACGTATACACATAAAATACACGAGACTACCCATTATGTTTGCTCAATTTTTCATAACATTTAAATAAATTAAACCATTACATAGCAAAATCAATTTTAAAAATATTCAAAAAATTAAAGATAGTTTTCTTCACGATTCAGTAGCGGAGAACTGACCTACTCACAAAATATCTCGATTATCTTATTCTCAGACTCCCTAAGCCTGCACCAAAATCCTCGTATTACGTATCTTACGAGAGTGGGAAATGAACGTATTTGTCCTTCTACGAGCATTTCATTTGCACTCGAGAATCTTGTTAGTCGGATGAAATCGCGTATCATATACTATGTGTTGCGTGCACAGGATGACCTAAAAGAAGGTGTTCTAGTATGCTTTAAAATAGATGAAATTAAACGGTATTAATACTCTACTTGAGTTCAATTATACATCATACTATTATAATTATGCATTATTATATTACACCACTCGAATTCCAAGAATGACAGAACTTGTCATAATTGAACTATATACATTCAAATATATAAAACATGTGTAGGGAAGGTTTGAGGTCGTCTGAATGAAAAAGCGATCTGTTTATTTCTTCCGGGAGATATTCCCCGGGAGCAAATGAAAATTACAAGAAAAATAAATGAATGATACAATAGAATTTTAACGCGGCACAGGCCTGCTCGATGTTATGACAGAGGCTGACTGATATGGTGTCGCCGTATCCCTAGCTCGACCCTTTTGTTTATATCGCGGAGATTTTTATTGTGTTAGTATAAACAAAACTCTGTGTCGAGCGATAGGTATATGGCACAGGTTTGGAAAGATACTGCTACACATGCTTTAGATGGAAATAACTTTAATCAATTAGATACCAACAAAAGAAGTCTGAAGTAATGTTGTAAATAATAATAATAAAAGTTCACAGAGTCATTTGAGATTTATTCCATCCATTTTGAAATATTGAACTTTCCTGTCAATTAGAGGTTCGGTTATTATCTAAACTCGAGTAGTGTAATACATATTCTTCTTCAACCTTCATCTCTCCACTGCTGGATAAAGGCCTCTTCCATACCCTTCCATCCTTTCTTGTTAATTGCTATTTGTGGCTATCTCTTTCACCCCACAGCGCTTATGTCGTCGGTCTCTTTTGAGGTCTTCCGACGCCTCTTTTATTCTCCCAAGGTCTCTACTTTAGAACTCTGGGAGTCCATCTTGTAGTATACTGCCTTGCAACATGCCCTGCTTAATGTCATTTTAGCTTCGCTATGCGATCTCATCATTTTTTACAAGTTTTCTTACAAAGAAAAGCGTAGAAAAGCTCAAATACACGCAACGATCCATGGAGAGATCCATGCTTGGAGTAAGCCTAAGTGTAATACATAATAATGTATAATTAAAATCAAGTAGAGTAAACATTTTGAAGATCGAAAAATAAGAGTTTTATTGCATCTATTCTGAAGATCATTGCAAATTATCTCTTCCAAAGCCTCCTTTTTCCATCAAAAATATACTGCAGTTTATTTAATATACACACGTCAAATTAAATTTGTCGCTATTATAATTTCAGGAGAATTCTAATCGTCAAGTATAATAAATAACTAACCTAAAAACAGCATTATATCAACAGATCCAATTTGATGATTTCCAAAGAGAAAAAAATTATGATCGGATCTGTCTGGTGGATCGGTCTGGTGGAATGTGATGTTGTACATAAGTGATTTTTGATAATTTAAGTTCTTTAGTTTTTTCTTTATTTGCTATATTTTTAAGTTCAAACAGCTTATCCGAAGATATGAGCGATATCTTGATAAGCTCGTCTTATAAATCAGACCGTTGTCAGATGGAATGCCGTGTTTCCGTTTCGCTTCTGATTCTATATCTGATTTCAAATCAATTTTATTGCAGTAGAAAAAAGCGTTGGTAGTGGTGTTTATATGAAAACCACAATAGTTTTGAAGGAAGCGAAACCGCCTACTGGTAATTATAACTTTTAGCCAGCTAGTGTCAGTGCGACGTTGTATGTGATCCTGAATATAAGCGTTGTGTGTTTTAACCGTCAAAACTTTTCGCAAGGTAAATAAAAAAAAATTCTCGTACCTATATTTATAAATGAAATATAACATCATCAGCTTATCAGATAAATTTAAAATATCATGGGTATTTAAAATCATATTTTATGCATTGTGATTATCGGGTCTTCATTTCGGACACGGTCACGTATAGTTTTTCCAAAACTGGAAAAACTCTACGCGACCGTGTCCAAAATGAAGACATAAGGAAAACTTGCAAAATAGAGGACATATCTCCGATGGAGTAGATCCAGAACGAGATTTGGATGGACAGTGACAGACTCGTGCATACAGCAGTAAATGAAATCCCCTTTGGACGACGTCTACCGGGAAGACCACCGAAAATATGGAGGGATAGCTGGACCTCGTCATCTCAGGAGGCGTAGTTTTCTGTAGCACAGATCAACAGATATACTTAAACAAAAGGAAGAAGAAGAAGATTATCGGGATAAATAGGAAAATGATTCAGAAAATGTTCCAGTGAAAGTCAACGCAGATTAGAAATAAAAATCTGTAGGTAATGTTCGGTGGGTGTGAAAATGTTTTCATTTGCGACTTCTGTTCGTCAAGAACTTTTATGAAATTTGTACTAATTTTTTTTCTTAATGTTCAAAAAGAAATTATTAGTATCTGAAGGTGTAATTTGTTTTTGCGTTTAAGAGGAATAAAATAGAACATTACTTCAGGTAATAATAAAAGTAATCAAGTACTCACGACAGTTAAATGACACATGTTGGATTTATTCTTATAATTCTTTCATATTGCCGTCCCGCTCTCCAAAACTCATTTTCGCAATGTTTTAAAAATGAAATACACCACGGAACAGTACCATTTTTTAAATAGATTCTCATAATGCATTACAAAAAATATATTTGTTTACTGCACAGATGGTTATTGATGCAATGATTTTGTTCATTAAAATCGAGTATTTTGTTCAAAACAAAAAGATGTATGAAGAAGATTTGTATGATATTATTTTCTGTAAATCGTAATATACGTGAATATATTATGTGCACTGGAGAGAAGCATTAGTATCACAACATACGAGAAGTTTTGCATTATTCTCCCTAATATTATTTGTTGTACTTACCCAAGCGTACACGGTATGCTGGGACTTGGAAATATTTCACCTCGATATTGGAAACTCAGAATCCAATCATCGGACTGGTATTTGTTTCGCATCGCATTTTCTCCGAGTCTGTGAAGAAGTTGGGTACTTCCCTCTCTTCAGTCCACCCATTACTCCAGAGAAACACGAGTTCAAGGATTTTTTACTGCATCCAGTAACAGGGTGATTACACATACTTGGAATATTATTTCAAGTAAACTGTGAGGTCTCTTGACTATTTTAATGTTCCTCTATGAGGAAACAAAATATTTTCGCATCCGAGCCGTTATCAATTTCGCGTTGTTCCTACTGCTCTTGTGATATTTAACCTTAACATCAATACTTACTCGTCACATCAGCCTTGATGATGGACCCTGCAATGGGATCTAAAACGTCGGTCGAAGAGGTCAGATGTACACGGCAAAATATCCCGGAAAACTACACACAGAATGCAAAAAGTTAATGATTTTTTCATTTTGATATATAATTTTTTCGATTAAATTAGTTTGTTATATATGGATTTTTAATTTTTCGAGTATTAATTATTTTTTGACTAGCATCTACTTGACATTTTAAAAGGGAAAGTGTTCGTAATACAATGAGTCAATGTATAAATAAACAATAATCGCACTTTTACGTTTTAAGTAAAATTTTAGTAAACGCAGGCGTACAATCTATAATACATTAGTTAATATAAATTATTTTTGAAAAGAGTACAAATATGACAATAAAATTAAGGCAGAGCGCCACTGTCTCGAGAAGCATCTAAAACAATACACTTATATTTGTGAATTGAATCGTGAAATAATATGTATTACTTAAAAGGAGACTCATTTCCAAGCCCGTGAATTCTACGTACAGACGCGACAATGTGATTATTTATTTTTGACACATTTATACGAAAAAAACGCCAACGTCCTATTACTTGGAGTGAGTATATGGCACGATATAAATTAAGTCAGGTCAATGATGTCTAGCTTGCCATTTACTTTTTCGTTCAAAAATGTTCAAATGCTCAAGTTCTCTTGCATGGCATCACAATAAGTTAAAAGAGTTCATTAAAAAATTTGGGTGTGTTCACTTATGTACGCGCGTTAAAATACATACTTCGTTGGTATACACAAAACAAACTGTGCATCATTTCTCACTGCACGACCGCCAAAGTACAACGAAATGAACTGTTTAAACGCTTGAAAACTTGGAAAGAACCCGCCGGAAGAACTGACAACTAAAGAGATATCCGCAGATCACTGATCCCTGTTCTACGTCGCCGAAGAGACGAACGTTATTCAGCACAGCGGCTGTATCTATCGGGCTTCGCAGATACCGAGATTAGAAATCATCGAGATGATTTCTCCAGATGACGGTAATATGGTTAAAAACAGATTTGTATATGATTTTAATTTGAAAAGTCTTTTTTTTGCAGATTATCTTAAAATATATAAAGCAATCTCAAACATGAACGACTTATGAGTTTGCAAAATAAACTAAATCTACATAATATAAAATAATGTACCCGGTGAACGTCCATCCCTAATCACGAATCACTGAACGGATTTGTATGCGATTTTGACTGTTATAATCTGCAGTTCTTCCCAAAAATTTTAATGCATTGAAAATTGCCCTAGCACATATAAAAGTTAGCATTAACAATATTAGTGAATCAAGTCGCGAAAAATATGCCGCTAAAACGCTCTCATGAAAACAAAAAATCGCGTAGAACAGAATTGTGTAAAATTAAATTATCAACAAAAAAGTCATCAGTGATAGCATATACCTACCTTTTAAGGATAACTTACACCGACCATTTTTGTCTGTAAAATTTTATCAAATATATAACTAAGACATAATGGTTAACTTTCTAGCAATTTTGATCAATTCAGTATTAATCCTTATTGCATTAAATACCTTATTGAAATTAAGCATTTATCGCAGATCAAATTTGTCCTATACACCAAATCATTAAATTAAATATCTTAGAAGATATTATGACGAGTTTAAAAAAATAAGACGAGGACAAAAACTGTACCAGGCGAAGTCGGGCCGGGTCGCTAGTGTAGCTTACAATCTTAATGTAGAAAAATGCAAACAAATGAGTTTCAATAGAAGTAAAAATCCAATCGTATTTCAATATTGCATATACAATAAAAATCTAAGAAGTCTCAGTTATTCAGGATTGTAATAAGTTTGTAGGGGGATGCAGAGGTTCCATTGTTTTGCAAAGTCTGTAATAAAAACAAGTGAATGAGGTGAGACATTGTCACACCAGTTATGAGATGGAGATACCCGAAACTTTACTGCCGAATTTTCGATACTAATTATGTATTACGTATTTTTGTACTTGAGATATTAAAAATAATAAGTATCTATTCAACAAGATGAGTAAATGAAATTACATGTTTAAGGATGAAAAGTTTTTTATTATTGAAATAGCAAAGAATATCTTTGAAAAAGTACAAGTTTTGGTAGTTTATTTTTTTGAATAAAATTCTAGGAAAATTACAACTTCTTTGGTTTGTCAATATAACTATAGTATTATAACGACTTGTCGGTTGACATTTGACAGCCGTATACAAGCGAAGGCGCACGCGCGCAAAACAACGGTCCGGTGTGCTCAGTCGTGAAATAACGAAGTAACAGATAATTGTAAAGTGAAGATTTAATAAAATTTCTAACCGCAGTAGCGAAACAAAAATGAAGCAGTTCTTTAAGTTTAAAGAACGTTTCCAGCGAATGTAAAATGTGAGATAAAATGTTGAAGCGATAATTAAGGTTTATTTTCCGAGTGATAAATAACGAAATACGTTTTTTATTTCATTTCGACCGAGCCATGACACGTAACAGTATCTTCTTAATATAAAAGTAATAAATTATATAGAAAAACTATAGGTCATAAACTAACTGCCAACTCAAAAATGTAACACCGGCTACGAGGTCGGGTGTGACATACCCGAGCCATATTCGCGCACGTGTATATCCCGCTGATGCCGGTGCGATAATTGACTCAACACTGCAGCTGGCTACCCACTTCCTTACCTCCAGCAACTGAGTCGACAGGATAAGGATAGGATTTAAAAACTTCTCGGGTATGACATACCCGACCTCACTCACGCCAAGTTTATCTAGGCTGGGATGGATGGGATGTCCAGGGGGAAATGTAGTGTATGCTACCTGCCAGTTTTTAAAGAATAAGTGTACAAAATTTCGTTCAGATCGAAAATATATCGGGGAGGGGGGAGGGTAGAAAGGGAGGGGGAAATATTGCCTATGTCGATTCTCAAAAATAATTATGAAAAATTTGGTTCAGATCGGTCAAACGGTGTTGATTTGTATAGAAAATATATCAAGTTGATGGAGAGGCGAAGCGGAGGAGGGGAGAAATGTCGTATTTTTTACCTGCAATTTTTTTTATATATTTTAATGCAAAATTTGGGTCAGATCGATCGAACGGTACAAATGTGCATAGATAATATTTCAGGGGAGAAGAGGTAAAGGGGAAGAGAATAAATGTCACCTACGTTATCGCCAGGCGCTAAAGATTAAGTATGCAAAATTTGGGTGAGACCGGTCAACCGATGTGGATTTGTGCAGAAAATATATCAGAGCGGAGGTTGGGTAAAGTGGGAGAAGGGAAGTGTCGCCCATGTTACCCGCCGGGTACTTAATCAAAGGTATGCAAAATTTGGGTCAGATCAGATTCAGGTCAGAAAATATATCAAGGGGTGGGAAGGGGAAAGGGGAGAGAGAAAATATCTTCTACGTTACACGCCGGATTATGAAGAAAAAAATTTTGAGTCCGATTGGTCAAACGGGATAGATTTACTTTTAAAATAATCAGGGGGGTGGTAAGGGTTAAAATGTAGGGGATAAATATTGCCTGTGTTACCCGCTGTTAATTAAAGAATATGTTTCCAAATTTTGAGTCCGATCGGTCGAACGGTACCGATTTGCATAGAAAATATATCAGGATGAGGAGGGAGGAAATGTCGCATATGTTACCCGCCGGATCCTATAGGTAAAGAAGTAGAAATTGAGTAGCAGGAAACCTTTACAATGCAGATTAATTTCGTAATATGCCACCTGTATTGATTTACTCCCAGTTTATTATTATTTAACGTTCTGCATAGTTGGAACATCCGTTAAATTATTACCGGTGTTCAAACAAATTAAACTACCTTCCTCGCCGGTTAAACAGAAATCATTATTAACTGATATTTGCTTAAATATTGCACATCCGCTCACTAATCAGATATCGCCCTCTCGCCGCGATGCATATTTTATAATTACGGCATTTAAATAACTGAGAGTACATCTACAAATATTTCTCGCTTTCCTACGTTGAAACGGCGTTGAAATTTTGCATATGGATAATAGAGGCTTTACATTAGATAATTTACAAATTATAAAGATTTAATTATCACGTATCACTAAAACTTTTACAGTATATTAGTAATTAAATTAAGCAAATAACCCGTCGTTTAGTACTATATATTCCCGTTTTAACTCTTCCTGTAACAAATAATTCATTATTCTGTCTTACTCTTACAACTAGTGATACATCTAACCAAATTTTTTATTGTATTATCACGCGACATGGTTTTGGGAGGCAAATGAAAACAATGGAAATAAATTTAGTTTCCTTTTTTACGCTTCGACAAGCCAGGAGGCCTAAATTACAGAGATATATCACAAAACACTCAGGCTTGAGTAAATAACATGGATTAAATTGTGACCTCACCGGAAATCGAACCCGGAACCTTCGGAAGCTTGTATCACATCCACTGCGCTACGAGGGCCACCAATTTGTAGTACCGTTCTTAATTTTTTTAGTCGCTAAATGTCTCCCAAATATTTTATACACTTATTATTGAACGATTCCTTAATTCGTACAAACAAATGTTGTTTCTACGGCTTACACCACTTCCGATAAATTCCATTGAATGTTCGCTCGTAGAAACTTCTCGCTCCAATATATTATTTCCTTCACTTCCACACGTATCACTGGTAGCCACACTGTGTTTGCTCGCTTATAATATCGCGTGTTATATCACACTGCATTACGTTACGGATGTAGCACTATTGTCGTCACAAACTGAATTGCTTGAGCCCCCGTTGCGTGACTCTTTTTGTAACTCAATTCCTTCGAAAGGTTTATTCTAGAGGTAACGAGAATCCCGTGAAAAGTTCTGGATGATTCCAAGTAGTATTTTACTGTGTGATGGAATGTCGTAGAATTCTTTAGAGAGATAACGCGGTGAGTTTTGGTGAATATACAGTACACACCTCTCCATATAGTGAGCTAGGCAGTGGCCGAGAGGTTTTGTTATGTATGATCCTATATTTATATATATTGTGTGTATGTATCAAGTAATTGAATGTATTTTGCTCAATAAACGGTGAAATGAAAAGAAATATAAAGGTAGGGTGCAAATAAAATTTAAGCATATTAGTTTTAGCTGTTGAGCGATTACATGTCAAATACGGCTTAATCTAATACGTTCTAAAGGTCAACAAAATCATGAGTCTCGAGTATGTGTTCGGTGACAAATCTTTTCCTCTAAAAGTTCTACGAATCAAATCAGAGAGGTTTGATATAAAATTACTCTGTAAGTTCTGACTTAAATTTAAGGATGGTAGACCAGAAAAAGATTTTTCATTTTTTTTTTTATATAACACAAAGCAGTTTCTTGTTTACAGGTTATTTTTCTTAACTTAAAACTACGTTAAATTTTTGAAAACAATATTGCAAACAAAGAATATGTAAGGGGTACAAAAACATGGGCAACAATATCCCGCTGAGTTATTTCTGAGATAAATAAAAAAGAACTCACATTACTCAAGGAAATTTCTCTGGAATCTATGAGGCCCACCTACATCTTAAATTTATTTTTAAAAATAATCGCCACCTCAGTTTTCCTTTTATGTACGTGTATATATAAAAATGTAGCTTTTCGATGTAGATATTGCTGTGTTTCCTATCAAATAGTGTACATTATTGGGTTTTCTGTTTACATACATAATTGCTATCTTTGCTATGATATTTCGATCTAGAACAGACATCAACTCTCACTTTGGTACGAAGTGGCTATTTTGTCAAGTAGCACATCCTTTGGGGTTGATTGGTTGAAGTAGATATTGCTCCTTTTACTTTTAAACTTGATTTGGGAACATGGTTTTTGAAGGAAGCTTATTTCGTATAAAATCTGGTTCTCAGTACATTCTATATTAGTTATCCGTATTTGTGTTTGTGTATTGCTGCCGTTGCTTTTATACCCCTCATGTATTTTAATTATGACGTTTTTTCGATATGCTTGGCGATTAAAACACTCGCCTATTAACCGAGTGGGATATATCGGACACGGAAAATCATGTCACATTAAACACCGTATCACTAATATTATAAAAATATCATGTAGAAGGTATGCTGAAGAAGTGATCCGCCCTTGACCTCTAAATAGGCAAAATCTGCTTTATATAATTTCAAGTATACTCTAATATAGTATTTATTTTTGTATCTACTTAAATTTTTATCTTAATTTTATATGTATATTTTCTTTTCTTTTAGATTTATGTATTCTTATGATAGTATAAGAATGTTCTTAGGTTTTCACGGCCACTCAGAATCTTCAAGTTTGTGTTTACTGGGGTATTATGCGGTGTTGTTACGACCAAACGTCGCGTCAGCCCGAAAGGTCGTAACAACATGCCATAATACCCTAGTAAACACAAACTTGAAGATTATGATAGTATATATTACTAAATTCTTTCTGCTTTATTTTTTACATTTATACTTCTTTACTATTGTTATTTATTACGATTACATAAATATCAAGTGAGAATAACTGCCACAGAACAGGTTTTACCTAGTATGGCAGATATTAGTAACGTATATTAACAAATGTAAAATAAACAATAAAATAAACAAATAAAAAAAATATTCCGTATTCGTAACCTCCGTTAATGACAAAATGATAGATAATATGAATAAAACTCAACAATAAATGTATAAATCTTCGATCACAACTTGTTAGTGGATTTAGGAATAGTGAATACCAAATAAGCAATCGTGTCATACCAACATATCCAATATTTAATTATTCTAAATCTTTAACTGTAAATATTTGCGGATATTTTATACGAATCGTATGATTTCTAGGGCGTAAATTGTATGCACTTTGTTGTGGAGTGTTCACTTCTTCTACAATAGAGGTCGCCAGTGTGCAATATGTACTAGTTACGTCGGCGGACTTTACTGCGACGTCTCTCAAGGGTTGAAACAACGTCGTTACTTGATAGTTTGTAACTGTCATCTCTATTGAAATTGGGAAGTTTCTATATTTCAATAGATTCCCTCACTAATCTGGTTATAAGGTGCGGTTCTGTTGAAAAGATTTTTGCCTTGTCAAATCTGATAAAGTGACAGAGATTCCCTTTGGAAGCATGTTCGCAGATTGCCGATATATTGGAGTTGTTGTTTTTAATTGCTCCAATATGTTCCTTCAATCGTGTAGCGATATTGCGTTTGGTTTATCCTATGTAGAATTGAAAATCTATTTAAAATGTATATATATTAAACGAAGCGCGAGCAGGAAGAACGAGTATGAATGTACACAACCTGAATTTAAACGAATGATTTTTGCAAAAATTAAAGCGTATACAGGAAATACAATGTTCCCAGTAACAGACGCTTTTAGGGTAACTTTATCAATCGGTTGTGTGGTGTGGGTGGAAAAGAGATTTATAGCAAACATCTTTCACATCTTCCCTAATATCTCTAATGGAGCATTTAACTTTTTGAAAAGATATACGCGCCTTGAATTCAATCACTCCTAAAGCAGTTGGTAAATTACACAAAGTGTTTTTTTAGAATAAATCATGTATTTCGTAATTATATTTAAATAGTATATTGAGTCGTCATTTAAATGGTATTTGAATGAAATGAAAAACTTAATTTTGAGCATTTAAAACAAATAAGGTAAGACAATTATAAATTCGCGATACAAATTTATGAGACTTATTTTTAAATGAAGTCATATGTAAATAAGACGAATTTTAATTAATCCATTTTAAATATTAAATTTATATTAAGTAATGAATGCAAACATTTTTGTTTACACTGGTAAGAAAATGTTTCGTGTTCAAATAATAGTAACAATATATTTTTTCGATCGATATATAAAAGTTGAATTATCATTACAGTATCTTGCAAAAATTGAAAGAAGTAATTTTTTACAAGGTTTTTATCATTTTATTCAAGTGAAGCAAATCAATTTTTCATAATCGATATAAGTTACTGTAATGATAGTTCAACTTTTTGCTAAAAATAAGTCAGAAATATTGAAAAAAAAATGCAAACTTTGATATTGCATATCTCCATAACTATTGATATTAGGTCACGGTTGCTTGAACATTTTAGAGTCATAACATAGTCAGGAATCTACCGGCCAAGTTTCTGCTGCTAGCTTGGTACACCCTGTATATTTAACATCGTTCTCATTGAGATATATATATATATATATATATTCTTGAAAAAATCATAGATTTGTGTTCTGAGATAGTGATTTCACAATTAAATGTGTTGAAAAGATATGAAAATTGTAGTTTTTAAGTCTTTATTTCTCCAAGACTTCAAGACGACAGAGATAAAAAATAAATGGTTAACAGTGCAAATTTTTCCGATCGATCGTCCTTGTAAATTAATACAACGGTAGACGAGCTGCCAAGACCTACCACCGTTCTGCTAGTTGCATGTTCGCCAATCCTCGTCACGGACGCGGGTTGATGAAAGTCCTGATGTTGCGTTAATATGCTCTTTGCGTGTAAAAGACTAATGGAAAATTTTCGAACAAAAAAATATGTACTATACTCATGTACGCGCGTGAGGAGCTACACTATTTGGCATTCATAAAATAAACCACGCGCCGCGTTGTGCACGGAAAACGGCTGGAAAGAATGCGCATGCGCATGCACGCCTATATGAAATTAAACATTTTACTCTAATTTCAAGGTGTGAAAACTTCCGTCGCATGGTGCGCGCACATTTTGTCGCAAACCAAAATGTCGTCTAAAGAAAGTGTAACTTTTAATAAACATTATTATTAAGTTCTGCGGGTTAACTATTTTTAGGGTGACAGCTGTTTCGGCTTGCAAGGCTGTTTGACAATGGCAAAACTTACTGTTTGATAATGGCCTTGTAAGCCGAAACAGCTTTTACACTAAAAATAGTTAACCCGCAGAACTTAATAATTATATTAATAAAAATTTAATTTATTTCCAATTTTACTAATATAATATTTATTTAAATTTATTTCACTTTAAAGTTCATTAATAATAATTATTAAAATTTAATTTATTTAAAATTTTGCTAAAAATAAATATGGTGTTCTACAAATAAAACAAAAAAAACATAAATAAATAAAACTTCAAAAATTCCTTGACTCAAATGTCTCGTTTACTATTATATAATTTAATTATTAAGTAAAATTGTCTTGTAATTTATTGCTTCGTTCTCTTTTTAACATTAAAAGAATCCCATGCATTATTCTGGTTTCATTGTAAACTTTGAAAAACTCACAAAAATTTTTGTTTCAGCTCGTGTGTGCTCCTTGAATGCAAAATTATATCCTTAAAGGTTTTGTCATATTTATCACGCAGTTTTATTTGACGGCATCTTTACTTAACAAACGTCGTTTGATCTTAAACATGTTAATAAATAAATAAATAAGTATTTAAAATATAAGAATTGTCGCTAACCATCTTTGAATCGTTATAGATCCTGAATGGTGTTTCTAAATGAAAAATGATAGGAGAAACCTAAAGATGATTTTTAAATACCTATACGATGATACCGCGTTTAACATAATTCTTTGACTTTCATTGTCTCTTTTTCACAATATAGCGTCTGGTTGTCGCCACACTGAATTTTGATTACTCTCATATCTTTAGTGATACTTGCAAGATTAAGACAAATCGATTCACATAAGAATCATCAAAATCGGCCCACGCGTTTGGTCTCTAGAGCGCCACAAAGGAACAAACATACATACATACATAGGTATATAAGCTGATAAACACATTACCCTCCTTTGCGTTGCGCAGTCGGGTAAAAAACTGAACTATTTCTCAAACATTATAGCAATATTTACTATCGTTTTTTTGTAATTATATTTAGGGGTAATATTACGAGTATTTCTTCTAAACAAAGAAATCATACGTATGCTTAATATTTATCGTAAATAACTTGCGTTTATAAATTATAATCAAATTTATTAATAGTTTTGATTACATAACGTGAATTTTGAATAAGACTGATAGATTCTTAGAAACTATTTTCGGTTTCATCTATTTTAATGACATCAAAAATAATTTTTTAATCATTTAACTTAATATTTTTTATCGAAGTATTTAAAAACAACATGATTATAAACATGATGTAAATCTTATAAAAAATTCTCACCACATTTTTAATCAAATTTAAAAAATACAATTTAAATTTATATTATAATACGGTAAGACTGTAAGAAAAATGCATTACAAATCATTTCTTCTTTTATTCATTCAGTACAAAAAAAATACCGTAAAAGGTAAAATAAACTCAACAAAGGAATTCGGATATCTGCGGCTGACAAATAAAGATTTAACAATAGAGGGGACTCTCTGCACTTGGCGATGAAACGAAATTATTCATTTCTTATTAGCGGGTGACAACAACACACATAAGTATGAGTACCTACATGAAAGTCAATGGAATACCAATATTTCATTTTATATCTAGAATCGCTGTGCCTCTTTGTGTTTCCATTTCGTATTGGTAATTAGTATACAAACCTATTTCACATCAATATTTTTTTTTTGAAGCTATTAGGAACTTCAAGTCAAATGAAAAACACCAACAAAATAAATAGAGATATTTATATAATGTTGATATTTTTCAAAACTAAAGTGGTGAAAACAAAACTCATTTTTTGATTATATTAATTATGTCACCACAAAATTATTTTGCTTTTTTTGAAGAATTTAAACAGAGATCATTTACTTTACTAAAATTGTGGAGCAAGCAAGCATGTTTGCGTAATATTTTATTATCTTTTTCAATAATAACGAAATATGTATGTTTTTAAGTTTTCACAGCTACTCAGAATCTTCTGGTTTGAGTCTTGTGGAGTACTATGCCGTATTAATACGACCTTTCTGGCCGACGTTTCGGATCCCATTGCAGGGTCCATCATCAGAGCTGATGTGAAACGTCGGCCAGAAAGGTCGCATTAACACGGCATAACACTCCAGAAGATAACGAAATATCTTTGTAATGACATTATTTATATTAATAAAAAAATACTTTGCATAAAAACAATATATATAAGAAACACGTTTTGAGGCTTATGATCCATTTGCAAGTATATAAACAAAACAAAAAGTAAATGATGGTTGAATAACTACATAATTAAGGACTTTATTGAAAAGAAAGATGTGTAGATAATGTCCTATGTATTTAGACTGTACTGGTATTGGTACTGAAAGGCAACTTATAATTTTCCTTAATTTCTTAAAAAAAACTCATTAATTTAGTATGACGAAACCACCCAAGTAATCACTTTGCCAAGCAAATCAAGATCAGGTCTCCATTCTTACTAAGTTTGTTCATTTTTATTCTATTATGAATGCATTTGCCAGCCCAAGTGATTTTATTTCAATTGTATTCATTATACTTTCATTCTTCTTGCCAGCTCCAGGCTTCGCTTTACATTTATGGGCATATAAATAACCAAGTTTTGATTGTACAAAAATATTAGAATATTTTACGTACAATATTTTAAGGCGATAACCAATTATGATAACGACAAAACTGGGTAATTGTACATTATCACCATTCAAACTATTATTTTTTATACATTTAATTCACATTTAAACAACGAACTAGTAATACCAACCCACAGTAATAGGAATTTCTATATAATGTCGAAAAAATAAAGCAGTTAATCAAACTTTCAATTATATTAATCTCGAGAAATTCTACGTTATGATTTCCATTACTGAATGTGATAAAAGTGCATGATTTAAATGCCAATAGAATGGAAGAGGATGTTCATTCAAAGCTACGTAGGTACTGTATGAATTCTGAACAAAATATCATTCACAACATTATTTCGCATGCTGCGAATTCATCAATACTAAGCGCACGCGTTCTAAGTGATATTTAACTGACTAACTAACCATTGCAGCGTCTCTCTGCAGAGGTAAGCAGAGAGAATAGAACGACATATTCTTCTATCTTGGCTCATCACCTTTACTTCGGCTACATTCATACATCTTCTCACACAAGTTCTACGGTTGTTGAGGCTTTTAACAGGGCTATCCTTCATACGTTTCACGTGACCAAACCATCTCAGCACTCCTTTCTTTATTCTATTTACCACACTACAGCCAGCATTTCATTCACTTCTATGTAATTTGTCCATTCCTCATATTATTGACCAAATATTTTCTAATCAAGCGTCTTAGTGAACGCATTTTCACCGCATTCAGCCTATTTTCATTCCTTCTTTGCTTCTTTATTTTGGTGTTCTAATTTCTTTCTTCAAGTCTGGATAGAGAGGTAGGTACCAACGGATTCTGTTGGTCTTGTGGTTAGGACTCTCGCCTCGTGACCCAAAGGTCGCAGGTTCGAATCTCACTCCAGACAAGCAAGTTAGTCCTATTTTCATAGCACAAGCGTTTAGCTTAATTTGAAAATAGTAAGAATATTGATGTGACACGAATTCCGTGTTTGCATCTCTATTTTTTAAAAATAAAAAAAAATAAAAACACGAAAAAATCCAAAACTTTAAACGCAATTTCGATATGTGGTCACAATGTTTGTCACGCATTAACACCAACCCAGCAGGCAGATAGCCATGTCACTCCAATTGAAAAACTCGCGTGAGCCGCTGAAACAAATTTCCGTGTTCCGATGTATCGGACAATCTATATAACATTATCGTTTAGGGTTCGTTTGGATGAATCAAGGTGTTAATACAAAGGTTTTCTATAACGGTCTCCGTAAAACCTGCGAAGGCTTTCATCCAATCAACTTTTATAAAAGCCTTTCAAAGCATATCGTTTTTCAATACTTTTTAATCAATAAAACTCGCGTTAAATGCTTTTTGGGTCTCTTACTTAATTTTTTTCCCACCGACTTATTAACGTACGCAGCCATGTTACCAATACTCGTTAAAAGAATTCGTGTTTCTTTTTGTTTTTTTAATGGAAATATATTGATTTTAATAGCTTAAATGACTTTATAATCAATAAAGGATAAATTATGGAAGTCTCAAAGATACGAAGCTGTTTATTTATGAGAAAAGTGGATGGAAGCCTCTTACACGATGGCTCAAGGCTTACAACATGTAATAATAATAATAATAATAATAATAATAATAATAATAATAATAATAGTAATAGCTCTTATTCAGACATCAACATGTTTGTGAACAGTTAGGCTGTCACATCATGGCAGTTCCGTCTGTATGCCTTTTGGCAAAGGCCTCCTCCAATTGCCTCCATTCCTCCCTATCTTTCACTATTTTGGTCCACGCGCCACCTGCTGTAGCCTTGATCTCATCCACCCATCTTCTAGAAGGCCTGCCTCGTTTTCTTTTCTTGTCTCTTGTGAACCAATACATTATTGTTTATATCATTTCTCTCTTCCCCTGATTGTATGTCCAGTCAATTTCCATTTAAGCCTTCTGATGGATACTTTAAAATTCTTCATTTTTGTTTGTTCTTTGATTACTGAATTCCTTATTCTATCTGATAGTTGTTTCCCAACATACTTCTCTCCATAGGATTTTGGCAAGATTCTAGCTTTCTTTAATTAATTATTTATTAATTAAAGAAAGCTAAAATTTATTTAATTTATTCTAGTTTTCTTTCTACAACATGTATGAGCTGTTAAATTTAAATAGTCATATACAACTTCCAAAAATTTGTATTCTGTCATGGGTGATAAAAGCCGTGTGCTGGTACTACCAAGCAGGTCAAACTATTTGAAAGCCTCCAACAGTTCACTAAGGGGATGTACGGGAGGTATTTCTGGCAAGTCAGTACAAAGCCGAACTTGCTTCGAAGTGAAGCTCGAGTCTAGGGATGTTACGACTCCGATTTCGAAAGGTTGGAACTTCCGATTGATTTTGCACTTGCGGTTCTGATTTCGGTTCCGATAAATTAAAATCAAAAGTTATAATCGTAGGTCGAATCATAGCGGCGGAATGATGATAACACTACATCCGATGAAAATGCAGTTTTGCACAATTTTTACTCCCTTTCTTTTAACTCTTAGCGTCTGCTCGCTTGCTTGGCTGACGAAAAAACATTGAATCGATTTTTAACCCTTTTTCCGTGATCAAATCAAGCTAAAATTTTGCAGGCAGACCCGTGGCGACGATAAAAAGATCTATCAAATTTCCGTTAAAAAATAATAATAATTATAGTATTATTTTGGATTTTTAAACTTTTTAATAGTTTTTTCAAATTGGAATCATTACAAAAGTTTGATTGCTAGCAACGGCGACCCGATAACGTCGCGGAATATTTTCTAAATTTGAATTACTCCGTCGATATACATAATAGGTACTTCACTACACAAAGCATGAAGTGTCTTATCAAAGCTCAAAACATCTGACATTTTAGAAATATATAAAATAACTGTAAGTTTAGTGATATGTTATATGTTTTAATTCGTCTTTAATTGTTATCATATTTTACAAAGAAAGGGAGTATAATAAAAACTTTGTTTTTATAGGTTACTTTTTTTTACTCCCTTTCTTTTAACTCTTAGCGTCTGCTTGCTTGCTTGTCTGACGAAAAATCCTTGTATCGATTTTTAACCCTTTTCCCGTGATCGAATCGAGCTGAAACTTTGCAGGCAGACTCGTGGCGATGATAAAAATGATCTAACAAATTTTTGTTTCAAAAATTACTAAATTAAAAAATTGAAGATGGTTAGAAAATTCTGAAAAATTATTACAATTTATTATTATTTTCTAACCATCTATTGATATTAATAAGGGTTTACAAATTTTACATACAAATTATACAGAATCACAGTTTGATGAATTAGAAATTTTGGAAATAAGAAAGAGTGTTAATAGTAAATTGAATATTATAAATAATCAGGTCCTTTTTGCAAGTAGTTATCTTTTAAATTTATTTTCCTGTTAAGTAGGTACTTTATATTATTCATTTTCCATACATAACTTTTTAATATTTTGATTATCTATACTTCGATTTATAAATTTTATTTTTATTATCCTGACGAAGAAGCCATTGGCTTCGAAACATGTTGAATCTTTTCAATAATAAAAAAAATGGTGTAAACAAAGTTTAATTCTATAAATTATAAAAGATGTAAATATTTTCCATCACACATATTTCTTTACCATCCTCTTTTCGCTCATACATTCCACACGACTAAACCATCTCACCAATTCTCTTTTCATTTTATCTACTACACCGCAGCTAACATTTAATTTATTTCTAATTTATTCTTCACTCCATTGAACGTAAATTTTCGTAAAAGCGCCTAAGCGACCGCATTCGTCCGTACATTGGAAATAGCACCATAACTTTATTGTGAACTGCTAGTTTCGCTTCTTGTGACAGAATACTTTTGGTCTCAATGACATTCACTGCACCATTTACAGATTTGTACATTTGTACAGATTTGCATTGAAAATATATTATGGATAGGGAAAGGGGTAAAAGTGGAGGGAGGAAATGTCGCCTTTGCTACCCGCCGGGTCCTAACGAATAAGTTTCCAAATTTTGAGTCCGATCGGTCGAATGGTGCAGATTCGCAATGTAAATATATAAGGGGCGGGAAGAGGTAAAAGCGGTGGGGGGAAATGTCTTAAAGCATAAGTATGCAAAATTTGAGTCTAATCGGACAAACAGTGTACATTTGTATAGAGAACAGACATACTGACAGACAGAGAGACTTTGAGTTTTATAGGTACAGATATCGCGATACGATTGGCTGAACTTTGTCATCGGTTCAAACGTTTTGTTTAAGCAAAGACAACCGAATGTTATCAAAAAATTTGAATTTGAAAAATGTTATATCTAAATATTTATGAATTTTGAAAGGGTAGGTACCTGTGCCTTTTTTCAAATAATTTGTGCGAATTCGAATGCAACGTTGTGTCAAAAAACTTTAGGAGATTTATGATTTTGAACAAACGAAAATTTACATTTTTATTTATATAAATAAAAAGTAGGTAGGTGTATGAAAATAAATTAGGTACACAAAAACGTATTTGTATTTGGATGCAACGTTGTGCCAAAATTTCAAAACAATCCGTGAAGAACTTTCAGAGATTAGCGATTTTGTACAAACGAACACTTACATAAATTTATATAGATGATGTACAGTAATATTTTAATATAATACTTTCGGGCAAAGCTGCTTCAGCGTAGCTGTTCAGCTGCTTCACCTTAATTAATAATGAAATATTCAATGGCTGCTTCGGACCTCAACGCGAGTATGGGTACAATGTAATATTAACGGCGAGACTTTTACAAATGTTCAAAATTCCCGCATCTCTCGAGACGGAAGAGTTGTCTGGGCGCCCGTGACCCGCGGTGTTCTGTGCCTCGACCAAGCTGCCTCCTCCCCTGGACCATGATGTATTGTGACGTCTCTACGTCATCGCGCAGATTAATAATTATTTTTATTTGCTCTGAAGTTCTGTAGGGAGACATGCCCAGTTGATTAGCTGGAATTTTATCTATCTTCGTACTTTTGTAATATAACCGTTTTTAAGGGACCCACCTACTTCGAACCTGAAATCGAGGAGAAATTGGGTGAGTTTTACAAGGGGATGGTTATTTTTTAGTGATACTTAATAAGGTGCATGTTAATTTTATTAATATAATATTAGGTCCTTACATATGAAATTGGCGTTTTGCCGTACTAGCAAATTTGATCTAAAATATCTTCTTTTTGGTTAGGAATTCCAAATCCAAATTTATACAGCTATTTACTCATGTATTTGTGTTTTGAAAATTATAATTCATTTGTTTTTTCCTTAATTGTTTTTTTCTTTGCGTTACTCAGTTTACAAAATGAAAAACTTGAAATATCGCGTTATTTACGAGTACGAGTTCCACCGTGGCACCAGTGCTGCAGAAACGGCTCGAAGGATTAATGATGTGTATGGCGACGGTGCCGCAAAAGAAAACACAGTGCGTTTTTGGTTCCAACGTTTTCGTTCTGGAAATTTCGACCTGCAGAACAAGCCCCGTGGACGGCCGGAGACCAAAGTTGATAATGAAGAATTGAAGGCTATTGTGGAAGCGGATCCATCGCAAACCACATCCGAGTTAGCTGCAGGCTGCGGTGTTAGTGATAAAACTGTTTTAATCCACTTGAAGCAAATTGGTAAGGTGAAAAAGCTTGAAAGGTGGGTACCTCACGAATTGAGTGAAGCAAATCAACAAACGCGCGTTGACTGCTGCGTTGCATTACTCAACCGGCACAATAATGAAGGGATTTTAAATCGAATCATTACCTGTGATGAAAAGTGGATCCTGTACGATAATCGGAAGCGCTCATCGCAATGGCTGAACCCTGCCGAACCAGCCAAACCATGCCCCAAGCGAAAATTGACTCCAAAAAAGTTACTTGTGAGCGTTTGGTGGACTAGTGCTGGTGTCGTTCACTACAGCTTTCTTAAATCTGGCCAGACGATTACGGCAGATGTCTATTGTCAGCACTGCAAACCATGATGGAAAAGCTAGCTGCTAAACAACCGAGGCTGGTTAATCGCTCTAGGCCACTGCTGCTTCATGATAACGCTAGACCACACACTGCACAACAGACGGCTACCAAATTAGAGGAGCTTCAATTGGAATGTCTAAGACATCCACCGTACTCTCCGTACCTTGCCCCAACAGATTACCATTTTTTTCGAAATTTGGATAACTTCTTGCAAAGGAAAAAATTCAACTCCGATGGGGCAGTCCAAACCGCCTTCAAAGATTTTATTGATTCCCGTCCGAATGGTTTTTTTAGTAAAGAGATCGATGAACTACCTATGAGATGGCAAAAGTGCATAGATAGCAATGGTACATACTTTGATTAAATAAATATATTATAATTTTAAAAAATCGGCTTTATGTACTTCCCATACTAAACGCCAATTTCATATGTAAGGACCTAATATTATCAATAAAAAGTATATTATTTCCAGCAACTTTCCCCGGTGCGCGTTTGTCCGAGACAGAAAAAAGATCATGTTCGTATTTAGAAATGAAATATCTAAAATGTAGCATGTCCAACTTGTTTAGCAATGGTTTTATTATTTGATTAGTAATGAAGCAATTTAGACCGACAATTCTATCAGCAAAAGCATATGTAAAAACCTATATTCACGCCACAGAACAAGAGAAAAGAATTATTCATCAATGTTTTAAAGTAACTATCGGTAATGTTGTCCATAATTATGTTTTTTTTAATCCGGATGTGTGCGTGTTGCATTGGTATTTAAGGATATAATGTATTTGATAAAATATTAGATTAAGTGACGGAGGTCACTTCTTTATATTTTACATCATAAAAACATATTTTCAAATGTATTATATAAATATTTATCTTTGTATACAAAACTACAACACAGTTTTTCAATTTTCGCTACCTCATATTTATTAATTGAAGGGTATAAAAGCAAAGGCAGCAATATACAAAAAATTTGAATGCAGTCATTGAGGATTACTAATTTAGAATGTAATAAATTGTAGATTTTATGTATCTAACCTCTGCAAAATCATGTTTCTTATAAATTTACAGGCTATCAAAATCTCTGATCAAGTGCATTCTAAATCAGTAATCATCGATGACTGCATTCAATTTATTTTGAATTGCTTTTATATCCCTCATTTATTCATGAAATTCGATGTTTCTAAGCAAAAAATATTCATAAATAGTGTTGTAAATATGAAGCCATTATAAATTACAACAGTGGAGTTTTTATTTCATAAATGACAGTAATGACGTTGACTTTAGAATTTTATGTTCCCCGCTTACTGTCGTAGTGATAATTTTTGGGAGGGATAATGTTATATATTTTTACATTTTTGCAAATTGTGCTTAAATCTGAAAAAGGCCATGTTAAAAATGACAACGGAAAGAAAAAAGTGGTATTTTTAGAAATCCATTTTTTGTAATAGCTGTATATACTTTTTCCATACTTGTAGACATTTTATAGAATGGTTTAACTTAAATATTGTGATTTAAATGTTTTTGTTTTTGTTTTTGTAACAATATTATATTATTAATATGTACGTATGTATATACCTACATACACCGTTGAACTCAAACGTGAAGGTGCTTTATATCACAATGATATTGGCACAATATTATTCAAAAGTCAAATATTGTTTATAATGGATTTGTGTGTTCAGTAGCCTGATCTATGTTGCCAAGGTCTCTTCCCTTTCCCTGTCCTCTTTCACCCTTTCATCTATCGTGGAAGTATCTTCAACTAGACTTAATAACGATCATTCAATAATATAACCGTGTTACCTCTTCGTGAATTTAACAATATTTTATATTTTTTTACTGCTCAAGTTTGGAGAGAAACTTAAAAAACTCTCATTGACAGCTGAAGTATCAAACTGACCACTTATAAAATATAGAATGAAATTAAATAAGAACATTGATTCTAATATAAATAATGATTCCAGGGAAAACAAGGTGTTTTCGATGCTTCCAGTCCCGGGATTCGTAATAATTTTGGAAGAGTTTAAATAAAACAATGAAAGACTTTTATTCATATTACTCACCGCCGCGCCTGTGAGTAATATGAACGCCTTTCATTGTGTTAGTGAGCCGCACTTGAAATTTCGACACATTTTTCTTTTCATAATATTTTCGTCGCATCCCGCGTTCAATTGATTATATATCTGCTCTAAAACATTGCTCTAGAATCTTGCAAAAATGTAAGATAAATAAATCCCTATCCGTGTGATATTGGAGTGGTAAAGGAATCAAAAAATAATTAATGATTTTTGATAACATATTGTCAAATATAATATTTACAAAATCAAGAAACAGACTATTAGATGTTAATTTGAACATTATGGTATTTTCAAAATGCTATTTTGAATAAATTTTTTTAATTTGTGTATTTAATTTCAACACTATTTTTTGTTTATATAATGTGTAGTAATATATTTTTTACATAATATGTAAAAGATTTATTGAAAATATATGCGTACAATATATTTCATTCGTCAAAAAATAACGTATATTAATAACAAACATTTTATCTTTTATTTAAAAAAAAAAGTTATCAAAATATGATTCAGAGCTGCAAATCAAGTCCCGGGAATGAAAAAGTCCAGGAGTTATTTGGACGCTGTCTCAACCACGGCAAAATCTACGACAATGTTGTCATTTTCTAATTTAATATATCCACGCTGTAATAAAAGCATCATTTGTTTGTCATATTTCATCAAATAATATACACATTTTTACATATTTGACAAGTTAGACTCTTTCTATTTTTATGCATCTAAGACAATGTTTTTAATTTTTTCAAAAATTTGGATCAACAAACTAACACAAATAAATAAATAACTTTGACAAAAATAAACACAGATTACATATAATTAAACGAATTATCTTTGTATATCACCACTTAATTTTTGGTAAAACCAACCGGTTTCGGAAACAACGTTCATTCGATAGGGTATACTTAATACTAATTAAAATTTACAAAATTATGAACATCTACTACCCAAGTTTCGAGAGAATTAGAATCTCTCATCGACAGGTGAAGTATTAAATGATGAGAGATTCTAATTCTCTCGAAACTTAAGTAGTGGAAATATAAAACATATTAAACTCAGTAAAGCTATGTAACAAGTAGGGAATGCAGTCTCGCATGATTTTATCGGAGGTATCGGAATTGGCGAGATCTCGCATATAATCAATTAAATTTTAATAACAATTTAATTTTACAGGTCATAATATAATAACTACTTTTTGTTATGAAGATAAATAAAAAGGTACATAATTTTGTTATCACTGTATTTTAAAAGGTAAATAAAGTTATTTTTTACGAATTAATCAACGAAATAAGCAATCGAATATAATCATAATCAACAATGAAATTACTTTCAAAAAATTAAAATGGTTGATTTTTTTGCGTGTCTTTGAAAGTAACTTTGTAAGAAGCACAAATCACTGATAGTCGCATCATTTAGTCGATTCGTTATGTGAGAGGCTAAATACATTTTTTCGAAGATTTAACCAATTTTATTGTTAGAGTCGTTTTTAGGTCTTCTAATTACCGGATCATAAAACGCAAAGTATGTTCAACAGTAAGTTCAACAATCTCGGCGGCATAAAATTTTTTCGGCCAGTTTTACTGGTTCAAACGCTTGTTCTAATCTAAATAAGATCGCATGTTCCTTTTCAGTAAATCTCATTACATCTCGCAAATTTCGCGATGTCACGCTGAAATTTTGATTCTTTGGCAGATGGTTGTATTGTATTATAAATCACATCGGTGTCACCAGTGTGGCGGATTATACGCCACGTTTCACATATGAGTTGTAACGATTCTCAGCGGCAACAAAGCTTTTGTATTCCCCTTAAACGACCACAGATGTCGCTAATGAGGCATCTATATTGATTTTTTTGAGTTTTTTTTAGCAATATACTTTATCTGTGTAATGAAATTCATCCGAATTACTAGCATTACACTAGGATACGTCAGAAATATTATTTCAATTTTTATTAAACACCTTTTTACCAGCATTTTATCATTACAAATGAAATATTGCGGCAAGATTTTGGTCGAGGAGGGCAGAGATTATTTTAGAGAACCCACGACGTGGATTGAAGAAGTCGTGGGATATTTGTCAAAGTGTGTCACGGCGGCCGCCTTACCCCACCCCCACTCTTCAAACTATTAATAACGGTACATCGGCTGTTGAGCGCAATACGGGGCGTGAAAAGCTGGAATTCCCCCATTAATACGGAATCCGATCTATTATAATGTTCGCGAAAACATAACGTCGCCTGCCGTTAAGATTAAATTTATATCATAACTCCACTATTTACAAAACATTCCGTCTTATGCCACATTCAATTAATGATAATTAATTTAAACTTAATTAGGATTGTCTTCTACGCACGCTTGGCATAGTGAGAAATGTAATTAGTTAGTTTACATGGAATCTTTATTTACATATTACAATTCTAGGGTTGAACTTACGCTTAACGCATTTTTGATTCTTCTTAGAACACGTTTCATGTAAATATTATATTATCAATCATCAACTTCAATAATTATCTCCTGTTTCTGTTATTCTCTGGGATTCTTATAATCTTAGCGGTGTGATATTATAATCATCATCATCATTTTCATTATTATCTATCCACAGTTGGATGACGATCTCTCCCTCTCCATTATCTTTCGCTGCCACGTATTTCCACAGAATTAAGATCCAGAGTTTTTAGAGCAGTCTGTTGGCCTCCTGATTACCCTAAAGCACCACAGGGTAACTTTGAATGAAGAGAACTTTTTGTGTCCTGGGTAGACTAATCAACCATCTTTGTGTATTAATTGATCTTTAAGAAATATACCAAAACTTTTTGGGTTTAATAATATTTAATAAAAATTTTTAAACAAATGCAGTAAATTATTAATTTTCATTAATTAAACAACTTTTTATTAAGATACCACTGTATCTTCATCAGGACGGACGCAACTATCCATTACATATTCTAGCAAAATAATCAATTTTTGAACGGGGGCGTTGCTACAGGTACGGTGCCAATATAATTAACAACCAAATAATATATTTCGTTACTAGATGAATAAAATAAAAAATATATATATAATGCTCATATATACACACTTAAACGCATCCAACACTAATTTCTACGTTACATTAACTATCGACTTAACTTCCCAATTGAAAATATCAACTACACAAGATTACAACTTTTAGTGGATTATTACCATTATTCAGCAGGAGAGTTATATTTGATTTGATTTAACTCTACAAAATTATTAACTAACATTTTGAAACTCCTGATATTTTGTGTTTGTTTATGTTTCGTGCCCCTGAAAGAGCTACACGATTACGATCCCTATTTTATTGTGACAACAATAGAACCAACTCACACTTTAACTCTCTTGTACCAAGACTGCATAGACTAGGTAACACCTATGCGCATATCTCTGATATTTTTAATTCTAGTTTAGCACAATATAAAGATTCGCTTCTAAAAGCTCTACAATCACAAACAAATTATTGTACCTATTTATTTAACCTTGTATATACTTCACTTCTCCTTTTCCTAAATTGTTTTATCTTATATACTTCACACCTCTTTTTTCTAAATTACTGTTATAACTTTAAACAACTATCTAAATACTACATTAATTATGTAATTCTAAGGCTTTGGATTTCTTATATATATATTATTATGTAAAAAGTAATTCTGTGCCGTATATTGAAATAAGTATTTCCTTGTCACATTGGTAATAATTATGTCCAACCACAAAGTTAACGCTATAAACTATTTTAAATATACTAAAGCTTGTATTAAGTAGAAGCGAGTAATTAAAATATCGTTTGAGCTTAACGGTCACATTCGTCTTGGTTGTAGCAGACCCGCTCGTCGCGTCAGCATTCCAGCACTAAAATGTACAAACTTATTACGTTCCATCGCACTCTCTTCGCTTAACTCACATTTGGAAAACTTCAATAATAAAACATTTTATTTGTAACTATTCACATAATTACTTTTAAATTGTCAAAGTTATTTCCGACGGTGGGAGCAAACCAGACTATTGAGTAATCTCATACGTACTGATGGAGAAGAATGTGTGTGCACTGGGAGTGCTTGAATGTAAAATTTGAGGTGTAACTTTTGGATACTTTTAGAAAAGGAATTTTGTCGTAGACGGTGATATGACAATTAGCAATTATCAGTAGTTAATACTGCTAGGTCCTGCGGCCGGCTGTACTGGATGCCAGCGATGGGCGATTCGAGTTACCATAACCCGAATAATCGAATGAAATCATTCGATTAACTCTAGATACTGTCATCATCGAATAACCAGCAACGAGAACTAATTCAATAACTACTAATTATTAAATAGTAGTAGTCAAAACGAATTTTTAGTCAGATTAGCGATAAAATTTGTGCGAAGTCTGTGTAGATAAAAGAAAAAATTATTGGAAATTGAAACAACCCCTCCCCCCTATAGAATAGTTCGGGACTGAGCGACAAAATGTATGGTAACTGAAACAACTCCCCCCCATGGTTTTGAAAATTTTTGGACCGAATTAAGAAATGGTTAGAAACTGAAACAACTCCCTCCCCCATGATTTTGAAAAATTTTGGGATCGAATGATAAATTGATCGGAAACTGAAACAAACCCACGGATTTGAAAATATTTTTTGGTAGTTGATGAAGCAAAAGATTATGGAAATGTCTCGTAATCGCGCATCTCCATTATATTACCAATGGTCGTGTATCGATTAGTAATCATTTGATCATGAAAATCATTCGATTACTGATAATTCGATTGTGGAAACGTCTCATAATCGCACATCTCTACTGGATGCCGACTTACTTCGGGTTACCTCGGACTTCGGCCGACTTTGCGAGTAGTGTATCATGAAAATCATTCGATTACTGATAATTTGATTGTGGAAACGTCTCTTAATCGCACATCTCTGCTGGATGCCGACTTACTTCGGGTTACCTCGGACTTCGGCCGACTTTGCGAGTAGTGTATCATGAAAATCATTCGATTACTGATAATTCGATTATGGAAACGTCTCATAATCGCACATCTCTACTGGATGCCGACTTACTTCGGGTTACCTCGGACTTCGGCCGACTTTGCGAGTAGTGTATCATGAAAATCATTCGATTACTGATAATTTGATTGTCGGCCGACTACTTCGGGTTACCTCGGACTTCGGCCGACTTTGCGAGTAGTGTATCATGAAAATCATTCGATTACTGATAATTTGATTGTGGAAACGTCTCTTAATCGCACATCTCTGCTGGATGCCGATTTACTTCGGGTTACCTCGGACTTCGGCCGACTTTGCGAGTAGTGTAGTGCCGGCTTAAAGTGAACGGCTTATTTAACTGAAAAATGTAGTAAACGACAGCTGGACAGCTCAGTTAACTAAACTAAAATTCCCATATCTAAAATAAACACACATTACCTACATTTCAATATTATAATAATCGTGTTACATAAATATCAAATGAAATACCTGATAGCTCAAGGTAAGCCAGTACTTATTAATTATGTGACTGCTTTCATGAGCTGATCTTATAAGATCAATATTTAAAATTACTTTTCTCTCGCTGCACTGCACTGACTTTAATTCTAGATATGGGTAGATTTAGATTTTCTCGAAGTTTTTTTTTTTCTTTATCTTTATTCTGTGATCTTCGTTTGTAGGATTTGGTCTTTGGTCCTGTGAAGCATCTTGTCTGCCTGTATTAGGACAAGATGCTTCAATTTTATCTGCTTGTATTAGAACAATATGCTTCAATCTTATCTGCTTGTATTAGAACAATATGCTTCAATCTTATCTGCTTGTATTAGAAACACGGTGTGATGAATCTCACGACTATCCGTTAGAGGATTGGAGATCAGTGCAGCTGGTGGATTATTCGGCTGTTAGCCTAGTGTCGTGGCTACAACATTGTTTGGAATATCGAGTTTTCGTTTACTGAGAATTAGTTTTCAGGCCACAGGGAGTAGGGAGCCGTCGAGAATCGATAAGACTGTTATGATGACTGTTCGATGACTCTTTTTGTTCAATGCAACCAATGTTTTGGCGTTATCAAAATCTATATTATATCCTTCGGAGATCACATGTTGTGTTAAGGTAGATGTATTCTTTTGTCGTTTTAAGTCCACTTTACCGCGGTTATTTCACAATGCTTATTCCATAATGGTTATTCCACAAACTTACACAAATATTAAGCGCTTCATTTATACTTACTGGCTTGTTACAAAGTTCACTACAGATTTTTTTTAATTATATAAATTATTTAACAAATCATTGAGAAGTATAAATATTTAAGATTCAAATATACACAATCTGTCACTCACGTCTTGAAAGATACGTGGTGGTGGGAAACAAAACAGAGACATGAAAATAATTAATGTTTTTAATTATCACCAACCCCATTATCAAGACACAATCGGGACTGAACAAATATTGAGGACTTCTGAGATGAAGACACTGAGGATGATAGCAGGCAAGACTCTGAGGGATCGCGTAGGGAACACCAGAATAAGAGAGATGTGTGAGGGTGAGGACACTGTACAATGGAGTAGACAGCGAAGGAGGGATTGGTGTGGTTATGTCCAGGACAACACCAGACTCCCTTATATCGCACTACATAGTCAGCCCGCCCTCGCGAAAGACCTCACAGAAGATGGGAGGACAGCTGGGAATCCACCTCACTGGACACGCTATCCTCTGAAGAACAGACTATATTAAAAGGAAGAAGAAGAATACCAGTGTCACCGGACATGAATTTATTTCGAGCACAATTCTTCAACTCACAATAATTTCGCACCAAACACTCATCCGTAGAATACTTCATATTTGTCTTTCCAGAATATTCGCCATATATGGTCGCACTTATTCACTACTGAACGCTCGGTAGCTACATTCTCAATTTATTGTCGCTGGTCAATCGCCGCTGGCTTCTATGTAATCTTATATTGTTTGTGTATAATCGATATAACGTTACAACATGTAACTATTCCACGAAGTGGTCACGTCGCCTCCTATTTGCATATAACATGCGGTTTTTCAAACGTTTCACGAATTTAGTAGTGTATTTTAGATCTTTTACAGTGGTTTCCAGTGATTTTTAATTTACTGCAAAACGTACAGAGAGCTGTAAAATCCTCGATTGCCTATAATTATTTTCTCTTGTACAATCTCGTGACAATACAATTAAAGAAAGTGGATAAATTTAAGTACCTAGTTCAAAAATGAAAGAGTATAATTATACAATTTTTCGTTAAGAGTTGCCGAAGCGAAAATGTTTCCTAAAATTCAAATTGCGAAGGGAAAATACGAACTTGGGCTTAATTAAAATTAATCTGAAGGTGATTTATGAGAAAAATTTTGATAATAATGGCTTTACTAGATCAAGGAAGGAACTTGACAGCTTCGCAGAAATATTACAAACAAATTGTTGTTAATAGCCCAACTGGTTGGAGATTCATCGCGGTTCAATTGTAGACACCATCTTATTTTTGTGTTACATCGATAAACTTTTTGCTGCCGTACTACATTTTGCAAAACCTACCAAAATTTATTTTTATAAAAAAATATAAGTATTCATTCATCTTCATCCCCTTGTCCTAGTAGGGTCGGGGCCCAAAGACTCGACAAGGTGTTTCCATGTTCCCCTGTCTTGCGCTGCTTCTGTATGAGTCAACCAGTTTAGACCCATTCTGTTTTCATACACATTTTTCTGTTGCCTCTCCCCCAGCTAGGAGGATTCTTCTTGGTATTCGTTCCTCTGTCGTTCTTAGCACATTTTTTATGTGTAGGAGTAGGGGAATTTACGTGAATTCATATAATTGGCTCAATAATCTCATTATATCACATATTATATTTCTTAGTATCAAATAAGCTGTTTGAATTCTAAAAAAAATAAAAATAACACTTATTCTCGACATACCTACATAAATATGAGAATAAAGCTGAATTAGGATGTAGCGTTATATGTACTGTAATCGTAATATCATCATCTAATGGTAATATTATCCAAATTCCAAATACTGTTACAATATGATAGTAGCATCCTTGATTGTAGTCGGTCTATCGATGTGGGGATTGCCCTCTGATCTTTCCGGTGACCACCAGTTGTTGTTGCTTGATATAGATCTCGTCTCAAGGTAGAAAAGTTTTTGAATATACCATTTCTTAAAATACAGCGTGACTAGATTTGTACACGTCTGTCATGAAGAGGTTTTAAAAGAAAGAGATTAGAAATAAAAGCGGTACTATTAAAGGGAGCGGAGATTTTTAAATTAATAGGCTTTTGATAAAATGCTTCTCCAAATGCACAAACTGATTTCAAAATCAATTATGAATTATTTATCAGATAGTCGTATTTTATTATGTCGCCCTGTATTCTCGGCACACGCATAACGGCGCTTTTCTAATCCCCTCAAATGCAACAATAAATGTCGGTTTGAACATTACCCTTGCAGTTTATCGCTTCGTATGTTCTTCTCTTGACGTACATTTATCGGTTCAATCGCAATGATGCATCAACTGAAACTTTATGCTCATCATCTGGGACTTGCTAGTATCCCCATTCGTCGTAAACTTCTATAAAAACAATAAATAATATTTTACCTTTAGGTTTAAAAAAAATCCTTTTGGCAAAATAGTTCCAAAAATATTGTTGGTGTAATGGTCTGAAGGCTCGCCTAGCGATCTGGTAGTCGATGGTTCGAGCACCATTCTAGAACACTAGCCATTTCCTATTTTCGTAGCACAAGCATTTATGTTATTTTGAAAATAGTAAAAATATTGATGCGACACGTATTCCGTGTTCGCATCTCTATTTAAAAAATAATTATATAAAATATATACGAAAACCTAACCTAACCCAAACATCATGTCGTTTTTTCAAGTTTGTGTTTACTGGGATATTATGCCGTGGCATAATACCCCAGTAAACACAAACTTGAAGATTCTGAGTGGCCGTGAAAACCTAAGAACATTCTTATCATGCCGTTTCCCCACGGGGGTAGGCAGAAAGAAAAGAATGCCACAGCATTTTCGCTTCGGCTACATTCGTATATCCTCTTATGCATGCTTTACGGTTATTTAGGCTTTCAACAGGGCCATCCTCCATTATTTGTTGTATTTGATCGTATCAGGTCTTTGGTGAGCGTCCTCTGTTCCTGCTGCCTTCAACACTCGCCTCATATATTTTTTTAAACATCCTCTCACTCAGACACTCCACATGTCCAAGACATCTCTTCAATACTTTCTTTACTCTATCCACTACGGTATAGCCAGCATCAATTCGCTACTAATCTACATATTCTTCCATCGCTTTGTCGACCAAAGATCGACTATCGATTGCATTTCCACTGCATTCTGTCCTCTTTCATTCCTTTTTTGTCAATTTACGTAATAGGTTAGAGCTGATTCGAAAACCCCGTTACAACGTTATTTTTACTTTGTACATCGCTATCGTTCGCCTCTGTTTATTACTACTTTGTTTGTTATATGTTATACTAATCTTGCTGCTGTTTTCTGGTTCCAGTTGAGTTTACCTATTATTCTTATATCCTCATCGTCTATTCCAGAGGCTTTCAGGATTTGAATTACTTTATCATGTTTGACTCGGTCTGTAACTCTGGAAGGCAATGGAGCATGCATGCGTATTGGTATTCATCTCTAAATGTTGGCTAAGTACCAGAATATCAAATAATATTTCCCGAATACCTAACTCACTTCGAGAGCCAAATTGTGTTTTATCTATCTTTTATTTAACTTTGTAAAACCTATATTTATCATGTATTATTCGCAAAAATACCTGAGAAGTAAGTGAATCTTTTTAACGGTTTTTAGGTTATATGGCACATGATGACATATATTCGAACATGTTGCGTTTTTTACAATAATTAAGTAATGTTAGTTAGATTTTCTTCACATCAAAGTAAGTTCACAATAAGGAATCTAAAACGAACTGATTTGTATATCAATAATAAATGTATGTCTCTTAAAATGTGAAATATTATCAGTCTAGATATCTAAACGAATATTCAGCATATGGGTTTCGTGTACAATTTAGCAGAACGTTCCATTTAATCATAAAATCGTTCTTAGATATAAATAAGCATGAAATTCGATTAGCACAATTATCCGAAATATTTTGATGGGTGGAGAAAAAAATTGAAAAATATAAGCCCAGGGCTGTTTGGGAATGATAGTGTATAAATTAAAGAAAATTAAAAAAAAACATATTGATAAACGTGACTATTAGTCAAAATGTTGTTACACATACTGAGTTTTAGCTGGTCACTCTAGTCAAGGATTGTATCGATGTCCTCCTTAATTTTACAATAAATCATATTTTATTTGTAATATTTTTAGAACATGCCTTGATAAATAAAAATTAAAATATCTCGCAAAAAAAGAAGATCAAAACTATTTGATAAACTAAGCTATTATTGTGGCGTAATTAGTGAAGCAGTGTAATGGCCATAGATAAGTTCAGTTTCTGATTTTTTTTCAATAAACACTTTTTTTCTGTATTTATTTCTAAGGAATTTATCTATTTTCTCACTCATAAGTATGGTTCATTTACAGCATCATAATTTTTGTATTTTTTGGAATGGATTTTTAACGATTATACTAGTCGAGAGATAAATTGTTATTCGTGGTTCACTGATGTGAGCGTGATTGGTGTAACTAGGTATATGTGTTATGGTATTTATATCAATAATTGAAAACTGTGACATTTCATTGTTTTGTATCACAATGTATTAAATAAAATGGAAATAATAAAACAAGCACCTGAACAGTATCCACCACTAGTGAAATAAGCTGTCGGTACTTCACCATAATTTGAAATAAAACATATATCTTGTAATTTTTTCCCACAATTATTATTATTTAATTAAAATATTTAAATGTTATAATAATCTTACAGGTAAATATTTAATATAGCATTGTTTCCCAAAATATAAATTGAAAATAGCATTTTTTCAATGTACTGACTGCATATGACTATTCTCTTACTATATTATACCCTTTCTTCGCGAAAAGGCATTTTAACTTCATGATTTCCTTACATAAGTAAGTACATAAAAATCAAAATATATAACAATAACGCGTTTTCCACAATTCGTGAATATATGTTTATCACTACGCACGCACGATGCAATTTTAATGGATTTGAACGATGATGACACATGAATGAACGATGGACTAGGGACGTAATCTTGATGACAATTCTCAGATGTCTGAAGAGCTGCTTGATGCGTCATCCCTTTTATAGGGGCGACTCTTTTTTTATAGGCTGCATCGCGTGTGTACTGTCGTTGTTAAATCGATTTTGGTTTTACTGGGACCGGAGGGTACAATTTAAACGGGGCCAGAGAAGTCCGAGACATTGACAAAGAAAAGCACAGAAAACTATAATCGATATTCAAGTAAATGTATGATCTAGGTTATTTTGGTAAGATTGAATGAAAATGATATACACGACATAATACAATTCAATGAATAAATAAATACTCGAGGCAATCAAAATGTATTTTTATGACCAGTTGACAACAACAATAAAGTAGTGTGCTTGTACATCGTTTAAGTAGTGTGAATTAGGTGGGGTCACTTTAGAAGTACTATAAACACCTCTTAAAAATATTTAACTTAAAATTTCAATGAAAGAAAACTTGTTTCTAAACATAATAAAAATAAAAAAAATTATTTTGAGCCACTTATCTATATAATATTTTATGTCTACAGGTATCAGTTGCGCCCAGACTTCTTAGGAGAGTATAGTATAAAGTTAACTATTTACAGACGTTTAAATTACATAGATGTTTAATAAATAGATAGAGCGGAAGAAAGCATCAGAGGATGGCAGAATTACGGGCGGAAGAGGAGGGGTGGGGATTATGTTGGGAGAATGGTAACAACTTTAAAACTGGTCTCAATATTAGATAAGTTTTTATTATTTTTTAATTACAAAATATTTGTTACAATATATTATTCACAATCAGTAAAAAAACTCTTTCCGGGAAGAACAACATTTTATTTTGCTTATATTATTTTTACCCAATGGCAACACTTTGCGATGGATAAAATTCATTTATCTATGGTTACAAATATTGCGGATTAAATTTGATATCACCGTCGAAACGTGAAGCTGTTTAAATTATTTACAAAGCTTTTATCCCAATTACAATAATTTATTGTCTGTCCGTCCGTCTGTTTTTTATGATTTTTTTTCTTTTCTTTTTATATTAATAAATAAAGACTTATTTCTTAGGAACCGACATATAAAAGTACCATAATTTTTGATGGGTTACAGGTAGTATATGCATAAAAATACAATAATACATGAAGAAGTACGGTTAATTTATTTCCAAGAGGAGAGGGAGGAAGACGGAAATAGATTTCCAGGGTAGGAATGGTGGTGGAGTGAAGGGATAAGGAATAAAATCTGTGTGATAAAAATGACGAAAGTTAAAAGTGAGGCCACAAAGGGTTATGTGTGACTTGATGTTAGTGGTTGTCATATTGATAAAGTTGATGATTATGAAGTAAGTGTTAGAAGGCAGGAAAGATCTTAGTGGTTGTCATATTGACAAAGTTAATGATTATGAAATAAGTATTAGAAGGCAGGAATGATCTTAGTGGTTGTCATATTGATAAAGTTAATGATTATGAAATAAGTATTAGAAGGCAGGAATGATCTTAGTGGTTGTCATATTGACAAAGTTAATGATTATGAAGAAAGTGTAAGCAGGCAGGAATGACAGTACAGGGAACACGAACTTTAACATTTTTTTCTGGTTTATGTTTTCTGGGGTATTATTCCGTATTTTTACGACCTTTCTGGCTCATATTTCGGATCCCATCCTCGGGTACATCATCAGGACTGGCGTGTTGTTGCGGGTGTTGATGTTGTGTATTGGTTAGGTATTGGCTTGCAATACTGTGTTGAAAGCAGAGTGTCTCTGCGTTTATGTGTTACGTAGTAATAACGTATCGGAAACACGTGTTGTCGCGAGTTGTTTCGCGTCATGTGCATGTTGGATGACTAACTTTGCGGAATTTGCGACGAGATCGGTTTTGAAGCGCCGGATACCATAATGTTTTTAATTCGAGTCCTTTTTAACTTGAATATTTATTTAATCTATTTACTTCTCCAAAAATATATAAATGATTTGGATTACTTTTTATATTTTATGAAAAATATCTATTTAAAAAAATGTAAAAAAATGTTTTTCTTCCTTTATTTAAATTTCATTTTTGAATAATTTTCTTTCGAATTTGGTATTTGACATTTGTGACGAAAGAGTATTTAATTTATCATATATGTATATATATATATATATATATATACATATATATATGATAAATTAAATAATCTCACAGAAAACGCGAGATAGTCCAGAATTTACTTTTGTTACATAAAATAATGCTCGCGGAAACTCAAGCAAATGTATATATGTTTTGCTTGAGGTTTCCGCGAGCGTTATTGTATGTAACAAAAGTAAATTCTGGACTATCTCGCGTTTTCTGTAAATGGTCTCCTTGAGAAAACCTAGGCCGACGTTTCAACACGGTATCACGTGCCATTGTCAAGGCTAAAAAGGCCTCAAAAGTTACGGACTAGCAGTACTTGTTCGCGGGTGACATGAATGTCTCCCACCAACAGCCTTAAAACGCGAGATAGTCCAGAACTTACTTATATATATGTTACTTTTGTTACATTATATATATATATATATATATAGAATATATATATATATAGATATATATATATATATTATAATATATATATAATATATAATCTTAAAAAAGCAAAGGTAAAAAAATGATGTGAGAATCCCTCCACGCGTCACTAACGGTGTAGTTCCTGGAGATGCCACTACTCCCGGGTTAAACAATTTCCTAAGATTCTCTCTATTCATTCTTATCATATCGTACATCACACAACAACCGCTCTACGGGGAACATCAAGCCAGTCTTTAAACTAACTTAATGTAACTCTTGTTAACGCTAACCATTATTAATATACATACTTATTAACTCTCAATACTTCATCTAAGACGCTATGGAATTCTATCGTAGGTTACATCCGTGGGAAAATTGTTTTCATACCATAATATTATAATTTAAATTTAATGTTAAATATTTACAAAAAAATATTACTTATAATTTAATACGAATGTTTTATTTACAAGTTTTGTTTTATGTGAAATTATCCTTGAGTTGGGTGAGTTTTAAAATAAATGAAAATGTTCAAGATATCCAAGTATTTTTTTATATTTTATATCACTTTGGAGTTACGATAGATCTTCAAAAAGATAACAGTCGGTTACCTTGCTTTAGTGAAAATGAGAATTAATTAAAATTCACATTTTTATATGTATTTTTGGCGTATTATTGAATTTATGATTTTTAATATATTTTTAAATAGAAATGCGAACACGGAATACATATGGGAAAAGTCTTGATTGGTAGCTTTGAAGAATCTTCTCTTGCATGATACACCTAATTTCGGTTAGCTGTAGTTATAGTCATTTTCAAAACGCTTTTGTGCTGAAAGTTGACGTGATATTAGTTATTTAATATTACTTTAGTTATTTATTTATTTTTTATTTAATTTAATATATGATACAATAGAATTCTTATATACATATCAAATTGACATTTTTTTACTGTTGTATTTTGCTATTACTTTGTGGTAATTCATTATGAATATAATTAAACTAATTAACTTAGTTTACACCACTAAAATTTATTTGGTAAAACCAACCGGTTTCGGAAACGACGTTCCTTCATCAGGGTATACCCAATACTAATTGAACTTTACAAAAATTATAAACAATCATACTTCAGTGTTAAGTGTCTAAATGGGGGTAAATAGTGGGGGGTGCGAAAGAAACAGGTGATAGGGTGAAAGGGAACATATTCAAAATAGGACTGTAAGTTAAATTTTTTTGGTTGTTAATAATAGATTCATTATTATTTATAGCTTTCTTTATCTCTAGGGTCTCTAAATTATTAAGGCGTCTACTTTTACTATTAATGTGAAGAATGTTGACCGCTGTATTTTTATTAAAACTATTGACATTTTTTTAATACTTTGTAGCCATGTAGACCTCATCAGTGAAGAGAAGCTCTTGAATCTAATGAGGGAGCCTCAGTTCTTTTTTTATATATAGGTACATAGACTCTTTATATCAGAGACACTTTTCTTTTAGTTTTATGTATTCTTATGGTTGTATATATTACTAAATTTTATTCTACTTTCATTTTTACGTTTATACTTCTTTACTATTATTATTTGTTACTATTACATAACTATCAAATGAGAACAACTACCACAGAAGAGGTTTTACATAGTGTGGCAGTTATTAGTAATTAAATTAACAAATGTAAAATAAACAATAAAATGAACAAATAAATAAAAATGCGAGTCATTTAGTAATACAGTAATAAAAGGTAATTTGATAATGAAGTATTGAAGTATTTTGAAAAAAGCTTTAGGTTTAAATGATTTAAGTTTGATTTTAGGAAGGTTTTAATTTTTTTGATTTGCTCTGAAAGATTACTGATGCAACGTATCTCGATAGGTAAATAATTGTCGTAGTTAATGGCTTTATAAATACAGTGGTTCTGCATTTGGGTTGTTTTAAATTTAGGCTTTATGAATTTTATTTATTTATTTATTTATCTTCATCTTAATACATGGCATAGGAAATGGAGCCGCTCATCTCACTAGGAAGAATCTATGCCGAGATGAGCAGCTAGACAGACAATATAGTGAGAACAAAATAATAAAAATTGCTTTCCATTTCTCACAAGCTTGATGTATTCCTGGTTTTCTGTAAGGGTTTTTTCTTTGCATAATTTCAACATGGAAACTTGCTTGAAAATATCATCTAAGTTCGATACTGGAAACAATTTAAAAAGATGTTTTATTGAAAATGTAGATTTTTTTTCAGTATTACTTAAATAATGATCCTTTGTGATATTTTTAGTGAGTTTATATTTTTTTATAAGTATCTCCTCATCCAAGTTATTTAATATTCTCATCATTCATTGAAAAATGTTGATATTTAACGAATAAAAATATTCGCGTGACGTTAACCCTTATGTTACCGCCAGGGTACCTGGGTACACATTTTCGATTTCAAGTTTAATAATTTTATTCATTAATCCCATCGTCCGTTTGGATCCCCATTATATCAATTATTTGAATTGGAAGGGAATAAAGGGAAGACATACATTGCTATGAGAAGAAGTAACCTTCTAAGAAGCTATTTGATCACTATATAAATATCAATTTGTGAGATATAAAACAAAAATAATGTATGTAGGAACATCCTCCAGGTTGAGTACCCAGGTAGCTTGGATAGCAGCTAGTCTTGAGAAATTCCGGGTAGTAACGTAACGGTTAAGACACATGGCTAGTGATTAGTGGTCGGGGATTCGAGCCTCGTCCCGGAAAATTTTCAAGTAGTTTCTTACGCTCAAGAGCTTACTTCAAAATTTTAAGAATATCGTTTTCGGAAGTACAGCATCTACATAGATATGTGTGTCGTTCATTAAAAAAATAATATTTACACTCATGCTTTCAGTTTACTGTATCGAATCTACGTGAGTTCAAGTTAGAGACTAGTTTGAAGTCAGAAAATTTTTGTATATGCTAAGGATGTATATACACGTGCACTTACATCCCTGGCACATACGAAACAAATAAATTAAATCTTTGGTATGTTTTAAGAAAGTGTAGATAGGTAGATATGTGTTGTGGGTCCCGGACCCAATATGGTCGCGAAAGGTTGAATTATTTATTTAAAATATGCAAAATTCTTAGTAATCTTTCAAAAGCAGGAGAAGAAATATTTTTACATTCCAATGCTCCATTAATATTTATTACGTAATTGTCCTACGGCGGAAATACATCGCTTATTAATATTATTATTTGTGGAATAATTTTGTTGTTTGGGGAGTCCTCTGAGTTGTTCCGCATAATGATTTTTCATAATGAGGCGAATATCGATATCTTGTATTTTGCATTTCATTAAATTTAAATTACCTACTTAAATTTTCAACATTTACCAAACTTTTTAATAGTCTCAATCAATTGAGTTTATCACAATAAGCTCAATAAAATATGTTGTTAAAGTAATATATTGCATTAACTCCAAAACCAAACGCCAGTCACTAAACGAACGTGTTTCTTGACTCAGATAACAATTGTAAAATTTCTGAGATACTTATAAAAAATAATAGTCCATTCAATTAACTATTCCTGTAAGTTGTAGCGTTAATTATATTTTGTTTTATTTTATATTGTATTATTTATTTTCTGTATAGCTTTATTAGTTTAAGTTTCACAAATATTGCTCATGTATGGAAGTGAAGCCTGGAATTGGCAAAGAAGTAGACTGAATGCGGTCATTTAGACGCTTGTGTGAATCTTTGGTCGATAGGGTGAGGATTGAACAAATTAGAAGTGAATGTAATGCTGGCTGTTGCGTGGTAGATAGAATAAAGAAATATCAATAACGTACGTGATGAATTCAGAATATTTTGAGTTTGTTCAAATCTTTCAGAACAGTGCTGGATTTATGTCACAGAGACATTATTAATCAATTAATGTATATTATAGATATCTCACAGAGACTAAACTGTATTTTATTATGGGAAAGTAGGTATAGGCCGCATGGAAAGGCGCTTACAACTCATATGTGAAAGCTCTCCTCGCAATTTGAACATATATACAACTTCCAAAAAATGAATAAGCATGGTATATTCTATCATGGGTGGAAATGGCGAATGTTACAATTGTGTAAAGTGATCACTTAAGCCAACCATAAAAAGATAGGTCATAAGTCCTATGTACACCCAAATGACTTCTATACCTACTTTCCCATAATAAAATACAGTTTCGTCTCTGTGAGATATCTATAATATACATTACGTGATGAATATTCGTAATTGATTAAGTTACTGTTTTTTCAATGTCCGATCATTTTTTCAGGTGCCGTTAAAACATAAATATTCCGCTTAGTCAATTAACACACGAGTCAAATCTGGTCCCAATTAAAAAATAATTAATTGACGAGATGCAAGGTGGCCGAGACGACAGCTCGCCCGAAACGTCTCTCGCAGCGATAAGGCGGTGTCGTATGGCACGTCTGGGTCCATTGTTCCCCGCTGGGTCGGTGACTGACGTGGCAAACTTTGTTTTGACGCATATACACACATGCATATTGGGCACACATATGCAATCCATTGTTTCAAGTGCATTGAAGAGATGGCGACACCGCTTGACGGGGATCGCTCACGAAACGAGGCGCGGTGAACTTATAATCCCGCTTCTTATAATGCACTTCATCCGGAGCCCGGCCCGCTCTCTGTATATACCGCATGGGCCGAGGCTTCGGTCACAAACCAGTCATAAAATTTTTGAAACGGACGCAAGTCCGTGCTAATCGTACGGTGTGTTGAGGTTGGATGTTAGAGTATAGGTACAGATACACATGCTTATTAGTGGCATGCTCATAAATCAACCGGCGATTGTATGGCTAAGTGGCATGCTCATTACTAGCAATAAACGTACACACATGTAGGGATGATCGATATTAGAAAAACATCGATATTGACATCGATTCAAAAGTATCGAAGGAAAAACATCGATGTCCGAAAACATCGATGTTTTGGGGAGCAAAATAAACAAGACATTAAGTTGACAGATTTTTTTTAATCCCTTTGGTTTAAGAAATGCAAAGGATTATGTTTTCATTCAGCTTTGTTTGGTTACATTTGGTTGAAGGTGAACTGATGTTAACACCTACATTAGCCAGTAGTACATTTAATTTACGTTAGATGGCTTAGAATATATATATATATGTTTAGATATTATTCTCATAATATAGATGTGTCGATATTATTGAGGACTTAACATCGATGTCAAAACATCGATGTTTTCCCGCTAAACATCGATGTTTATCCATCATCGATGAATATCGATCATCCCTACATACATGCCACTAATAAGCAAGGCCTAAAGAAGGTCGATACTGCACATGCTTACGTTCCACTAAATAAGCATGTGTATCAGCAGCTTAAAGGTACTGATAAACGTGTTCATTAGTGCCACGTGAACATGCGCAGTATTGAGCTTCTCGTGCCATTGCTATTTAGAACCATAAACCGCCGGTTGATTTATGAGCATGCTTATTTGATTTGCGGGTGGAAGGAATTGAGCATGCTAATGTCATTCGCGGCTAGTAGCGATTATGAATACGATCTTCTCATCCCGCGACAGATGAAACAAATATGGCCCGTTGGGGAGATTATTATACGTGACTTATTATAGGAATCACTAATGTCTGTGGAATATTCGTTCACCACTATGTAAAAATAATACAGCCAGAAATGAAACTTTATTAAATGAAATGAATGATTCAAATCTTACAATAAAATTACAAAAATTAAAATTAAAAATGTGCGGATGGAATCTCGAAAACTGACTTATTGGTTCACTTGAAGTTCTTATTTCAGTTTGCAAAGTTTCCAATTTGAACACTAGCGTCTCTATTCTATGACAAGAGCATACCAGTAATAAGCATGCGTGTTTGATTGTTAACTCTGAGAATGCTCATTCATAAGCATGCTTAAAATAAGCAAGCTAATAAGGAGCGAGTGTGTTTTCCTTTGTTATAATATGGTAGTTTTGCTCTAGCTAGCACTAGCTCAAAAATAAGCATGTGTGTGGTGCACTTTTATGGTGAGCAAAAGTGAGGGACCCAGTGTCGAATACAAACTGTCAATACTTTACTCATGAGTAGTATCGGTAGAAAAATATCGTATTCATAAAAGTATCATAGAAGATAGAAGTATAGAAGAATATAATCGATATTATATATAACACATTTAGAGGTGTGAAATGGTTTAACGAATTACCTGTTAAAATGAGGATTGAAAATAATTATGAGGCCTTTAAGAAAAATATTTAAAAATACCCACAGAGTTAATTAAATTTATATTTTATTACTAGCTGTTCGCTATCCGGCGTTGTATGGGTTAAGTATTAAGGCAAAAAGAAAATTGTGAAGGGAAACAAAGGTCCCGTTGTTTTGCAAAGCCTCTAAAAAAACATATTTCCATGAAATTTAGGCTGTGATGGATGGGATATACAGGAAGAAAATGTGGTCTATGTTTACCACCAGGTCTTTAAGGATATTCATGCATAATTCGAAAGAATACTACAGTTTGCATTGAAAATATATAAGGGAGAGAAGAAGGGGTAAAGGGGTTTATTAGTTGACGGATCCTAAAGAATAAGTATGCAAAATTTAGGTCAAATCGGTAAAACGATGTAGATTTGAACAGAAAATGAAAATGTATCACGGGGAGGGGTGGTGTAAATGCCACCATCCGCCGGGTCCTAAATAATAATATGCCAAATTTGGGTCAGATTGGTCAAACTGTGTAGATTTTTTAGAGAAAATATATCAGAGGAGAGGATGGGCTAAATGTCACTTATGTTATCCATCTGGTCCTATATAACAAATATGCAAAATTTGGGTCAGATCGGTCAAATGGTAAAGATTTGCATTGAAAATATATCAGGAGATGGGAAGGGGTAAGAGGGAGGAGGAAAATGTCACCTATGTTACCCGCCGGGTCCTAAGGAATTGGAATGCAAAATTTAAATAAAATCGGAAAAGCGGTGTAGATTAGTATAGAGAACAGACACTGACAGATAGACATTGAGTAAAGATAGCGTGTGTTGCTTGTGCGTTCAACAGACTGTTTTACAAAATAAAACATTTTTTTGGTATCATTATAAATATTTTGTCTCATACCAATATATAGGTACTAAAGTTTTTTAACAACTGCCGCACCGCATAGAATTGTTTAAACTTTTCAGAAATGTTGTTAGATTGAAATCATATACAACTAACAGAAGATAACGCATATATAAAATTCCTGTATGTATGATATTGTATCATAATACATTTTATACACATCCAATAAAAGTAGGTTTTTTAATATGTTTTCTGGTCATCATCGAAGAAATATTTCGTTAAGTTTTACTGGACATTTTTTTGGAAACGGCTTTTCTGTGAAATCAAAGAAAGCCAATTTTCATGAGAACCCTAACAAAAGATGGAGTTTATGTCGAAATTTACCACTTAAATTATCCTGTTCTGATTTCTACGAAAAAATATTCTATAGAAAACATTGATATAATATAGATGGCCAATTACAGGTCTCCACATTTAGAAATATGTTAGTAATGATAAATATTTATGAATTAAACTAAGGCATATTAAAAATTATATAGAAAGAAAGAATAAAAAAATTTAACAAAAGATAAGAAGTTAATTATTAGCAGAAAAACATAGGCATGTTAAAAAATAATACAAAGAGAAAAAGAGACTTAATTATTAAGTAGGAAAAAAATTCTGCACTCAAAATTTTTCTTAGAACGTAGGCATGTTAAGAATTATATAAAAAAATGAACAAGAGAAAAAGAGACTTAATTATTACGTAGAAAAAAATTCAGCACTCAAAATTTTTCTTAATCTTGTGTGGCTGCACTCGAACAGATCAATATCCAATAATCTTATCAGTTTATTGAATGCATCGCATACCCTCAAGTATAAATAAACATCTGCCACGATTAATATTGGTAGGGGACAAAATATTTAAAACGTCATTCTTTTTTATTCAGCCATTTTGATTTTTGCGTTAATTCCGAATTAGAGAACCAAAAAATGCATTTTATGTAATGCAAATATGTACTGTGTTTCTACAATGAATCCACTCTATTTTAAAATTGTAAAAGTATATTGTTATATTATTCTCGGAATAATGTCGTTTAAAACGATAAGCTTGGAAGTGCACATTCTCATTGGCTCAAATGCTTTAATGAGGGAAAGATAACCGAATGTAATCAAAAATGTATTTATTTATTAAATAAAACAAAAATATACTTTTTCGGATTAAGTATGTTTTTTTGTAAGCATGTATTATCGATACCCAACAATATCGATAGTTTTTGAATTTTTTATGAGTAGGTATATTTTTGTAAGCCCCACGATATCCATGGTTTCTATTTTTTTGTGAAATTTTTTTGTAAGCCCCAAAGTATCTACAGTTTTTCTAATTTTCATGAAAAAAATTTGTTAGCCCCAGAGTATCGACAATTTTTCTAATTTTCATGGAAAAAGGTTGTAAATAATAAATTAGATTTCAATATGTACAGAAAACCAACCCATGCGGATATTGTAATTCCATACGATTCTTCATACCCCATCTCACATAAAATGGACAGTTTTCATTATTTATTAAACCGATTAATGAATGTTCCCCTTAGTACTTTCAATTATACTTATGAATTTAACACAATAAAATAAATAGCTAAAAATAACGGTTATTATGATATAATGATAGATAAAATATCAAAAAACAAAATAAAAAAGAACTTGACAAAAAAACACATTTACTCAGCATGTAATCTTGACGTTAAATTCTATACACAGGTTCGCTAACCCAGAAAATTTCCCACATCTTACCTTCCCATATACATCTCGCATACTGTACCACCAAAAATTTATGAAAAATTCTAGAGAATTCAAAATCAAAAGTAAACTTTTTAGAAAATAGCGGAGTATATGAAATCCCATGTGGTGTCTGCGATATGAAGTACATCGGTCAAACCGCGAGAAATCTTAAAATAACAGTAAAAAAAATTAACCCATAAAAACCAAGTTTTTATTATACTCCCTTTCTCATTTACTTGTGGAAACTGGTTAGGCGCTTAACCTACGCGTTGGGCTTCGGTCGGGCGACGCTACGAAAGGGAGTAATTAAAAATTTCCAAAAATCCATAATTATACTAAAATCAGGTTTAGTGTCTATCAGACGCGTTGAAATATTTTCATACAACTTAGTAAGTTTTACGAAAAAACCATTAAAAATTAGAAAAATTCCAAAATTATACTATAATTATAATTTTTTTAACGAAAATTTGATACGTCTTCTTGATCGTCGCCCCGAGTCTTCTTGCAAAGTTTCAGCTCGATTGGATCACGGGAAAAGGTCAAAAATCGATCCAAAGTTTTTTCGACGGCAAGCCGGCAAGCAAGCAAGCAAGCAGACGTCACGAGTTAATATAAAGGGAGTAAGAACATCGTCGCGGTCTTGATAGTAATTATTTTTCAGAATTTTCTTATTATTATTAACATTAATCACTATTTCCATTCCCATACACTTAAACTATTACACCCTGTTAAATATAAAGGCCAAATAATAAACAATCTCGAAAATTTAGAAATACAAAAAATTTAAATTCTAATAAAACTCTAATCAATATCATAATATTTCAAAATTCCTCACCGCTCCTCACATTGTTACCGTGACCACAAACCCCCTCCCCCAAACATAAATCCACCCACCTCTATCAGTTCATTAGATAATTAATTTTACTGTTACGCTTTAGTTTATATAATCACCCGTTGATGACAACAACTGTAGTTGTCGAAACTAGTCGCGTAGTCATAATCTCACAAGTGGTCTTAGACAAGTGCTATATTTATATAAAATTAAAATATGTCATTTCACAAAGTTAACGCCAATAAATAAATAGATTTAACTTGATGCAGGTAGTCCTAGGCTCGAGAACAATCTTCAAGCTATCCCGCAGGCGGTGAGGGCTAAATCCAAGATAATGGTCCCATTGCATATACAACGAAAATGATTATTTCACTACATTATTGAATGTGATAATAACAAAATGAAAGATAATTTACGTTTAAAAAGTAAGTATTAAATAAGATATTACACTTTAAAGTTTCGAAAAATGACATTTCATAGGCAATATATGAGGTTAGGTTAGGTCATTAGGCTTGGTTTGGTTAGGTTAGGTTATTAGGTTTGGTTTGTTTAATTGATATTACGATTTTTTTACTTACTATTAAATTAACAGGACATTAATTTATATAGTCAAATACTTATTTTCATTGTATGAACAACGGGACCATATTCTTGGATTATTCCGCGGTGAGGAAGCTCGGACGATTACAAAGGTGGAATTAGAGTCTTCGGCAATCCCAATTCTCTCCATCTACAGTCATCTGGTGGGACTTTTTCCTCACGCTAGATGCTTCCAGAAATGAAGCCACACCGTAGCATGCCGCCATGTTGCTGTCTTTGCCGCCTTCAGCGTATAATCCAAGAAATAACGGCCCCTGAAGGAGTTTTACATAACAATCACTAATCCCACATCGCGAAGCAACGCGGAGTGAGTTATTTCGTCTCAATTACTTATAAATCTTACCCCTTCCGGGAGGCGGCTTGTCTCGCCCAGCTGTCACCCTGCCGTGGAACCAGAAAAAGAATCCCATTGAAAGGCACCGCCTGTCAACGTGATGTTCTTTCCCAACGAACGAGATCTGTGTGGACAGACGTATTAAAAAGACCCCCTGTAAAGAAAAACGCATATTTGTAAATTATTCCATTCATTAATATGAATATTACTAGCTATAACCTGTCAAAAATGACGGTACTTTTACATTTCGGTTCAGGAATAAGTATTTACTTATTTATATAAAAAAGAAATGGAAAAAATTACGATAAAGAATAAAAAAAAATTTTTAAAATTTACGTTTTTTTAAGAAAAAAGGGAAAATTATAATAAATAAGTTACTGAAGTTACGGGAACAGACAGACAGACAGACAGACGGACGGATGGACAGACAACGAAATTATTATAATTGGGATAAAAAAACGATATGGATTTCATTTCGGCCCTCGTAGCGCAGTGGGTATGACACTGGCTTCCCACACCGAGGGTTCCGGGTTCGATTCCCGGTGAGGTCACAATTTAATCAATGTGATTTACTCAAGCCTGGGTGTTTTGTGATGTATTTCGCTTCTGTAATTGGGCCTCCTGGCCTGTTGAAGCGTAAAATAAATAAAAAAATAAAATAAAAAATAAAATTTAAAAAAAATAGTTTGTTATTTTATCACATACCGTTTTCGTATAGGTACGAAAAATTATCAGAATTTTTTCAGTAAAATATGTTGACTTTTGCGGAAGCAAGCGTGTCAAGTATGGGAAAGGTAAAATTGCTCTAGTGAGTCATCAGCATATCTAGTGGGTTAAGGACATTTCATTTCATACCATTGCTAGAAATTCTTTTGTATATTCATATTATTTTCATAGATAATACAATAAATACAATATAGATTTTAAACTTATTTTTCGGACAAAAGTTACCATAAAACATTAGAACATTGAAAATGTTTTAATGTAGTTATGGTGTGAAATGAATTATTCTTAAGTTCTAAGAATTTTTTTGTTTAAATATAGATTTGTCAATTTGGCGGTTTTAACTATTGAAGAACTTATCCGTGTTTTCGTAAAAATTTGCAAATATTATAACTGATGAACGGAATATCGTTTATCGTGATTGGATGTCGTAAAAAAGTGGAGATAACCTGGATGTGTCTGCGAAAGTGACCGACTTGTAGAGAATTGAAACCACTATGTGAAGAAGAAAATGTTAAATAAAACGAGAAAAAGGCAGTAAATATTAAATTTAATTCAATGTGTAAAACAAATATTTTTTTAAATGTTGAAAACATCGACTCATCGATCGCCTAAGCGGGTCTTTATTTAAAATATTTTTCAGTGAGTTAAGCTCGTACTGAAGGGAATTGGAGCAAATGGTCACATTTATGTAACGTAATGCATAATATATATTTTATAGCGAGTGTAGCCTCTAACATTAAGAAGAGTACCTGTATTTTATTGCCAGCGTAGCCGCCTCTTTATGTCTCGTAACATAAATCTAGCGGCGCGCAGCATCGTATATCAAGGCTTGTTAGTGCAGGAATCGAGATCGATCATCACCCACAACCACACGTGTGGGGCTAGCCTAATTAAGTGAATAAAGTGATACGGCTTCTTTACTCGCAATAATAGGCCCTGCAAACGCTTGTGCCGGGTCCTAGATATGTTTTATGATGAGAAAACGCGGTCGAATTTTTCTGTCGGTTATTAGAATGACACTAGAGTAATGCAGGTTTTACATGTCACAACTATTTACGGAAAGGAATGAACGTAAGGCAAAATTGCTGTTAAGTTTTAAAAGCGCAAATACTCTTTAACTCTTCATCTAGATCATTTCTTACTGTAATGTCGGTAGGTTGTGTAATTAGACAGATCGCATGAGCTCATTTTTCTGTCATTTAATTGGTCGTTACAAAATGTCCTCATTCAGTCGGTAACTGATTTGTAGTTGATGTCGTCATCAATGACCAATGAATGGGATTAATGGTGTCGACATCTTCTGCTCAGCCGAGAGATAAATGGGGTGTCAACAGAACGTCACATGTCAGATTCTACGGTCACTATTGTTGTTATTAAGTTGCTTTAGATAAATAAAGGGAGTGATTATTTGAGACCCGAAGTAGTATTATTTCCTTAATCCTTAAGGTCAGGATATAACACTTACCTTTGTTGGTACTTGCCGTGGTAGAGTCCGTTCACTTTGTGAAAGCCATTTGCAATAGTGTGAGTTAATAATGTAGTGGTGTAATTTTTTTAAAGCTACTCCATTGGCCACTTCAGTTTGACGCTGAAGGTCACGCGGACCGGTTGTGTCTTTGTTTAATATTTTTTATTTAAGATACGGTGATCACAAACTTTAATTTAATATAAATTTAGATGAGGATTTGGAGTCCGATATAGACGATAATAGTTCATATGATTGGTTAAAATTAATTATAAAAATTTGAAACCATTTAACCACAATTACACCTGCTTATATATTTATTTAAAACTAGCTATAACTCGTCAAAAATGACGAACTTTTATTACATGTTTCGGCCGCTAGCTAAGGCTGCGAGAATAGCGCTATCTAAAGTAGCGTCTTGATAACGTAAGTGATAGATATTATTAAAAAAAGAATGCTGCATTTTTTGCTTCTTATACTTCTTTATTACGTTATACCTTATTATTATTTGAGACATCTGGTATCATTACGTTACGTAGAGAATTATATATTTTGATTAATTACCATACTTGATGATTAATACCATATGCATAATGACATATTCGATATAGTAATGAATTCACTTATTAGTTTTAATTTTCAATAAACTGAAAAAAAAAATTTTTTAATATTTTTTTAAAAAAGCATAAAGTCAATGTTTGAATTTTATTTAATAACAATTGTGAAATCATATTCATTTTGAAAACGAAATAAGTTTCTTTTTATATAATACACTGTACCTATGCTTATTTTAGGTTTACAAAATAAAATACGATTCACATTTATTTTTGTGTCTGTCATTTACTCAAAAAATTATGTTAAGTTTTTTTGTAAACGCACTGTTACTCACACTATTGCAAGCGGCTTTCGTATAATGAACGGACTATAATACCAGTACATACATTTAAAGAAATTCCATTTCGAGCAACATAAAAGTCCGACAGGTTGAAGTCCAGGTATTCTTCGGAGCTCTGTACGGACTCGAAATATGAACCCGAAAATAATTCTTTCGTGCTTTGAGCAGGCTGCTAGAAGAAATGGATGTAGCCGATTGGTGATCACTGTCATTATACAGTGACGAAGGGTTAGAGGTCATTCACGCAGTCGTGTCACGTCAAATAAAAGAGACAATTCCGTTGGTTTAATGTGCATGTGTATAAAATTAAGACAGCACTTCCCGCGTTATCCGTAGTTTTTCGAGATAAAGGATTCCAATAGAATACTGGTAATAAAAACAAATTCATGATACTATCAACGTTAAGCTAAAAACGTCCAAAAAAATCCAATTGAGGCGAAATTTTTAGTCTCGGGATGATTGGAAAAAAAAAATTATATTCGAAAATATATAACATTCCAAAAAAAATTATTTGAGGAATGTATAAACAAAAGAGCCAAGAGATAAATCGAGATATTATATATGTTTACTCCCTTTATATTAACTCGTGGCGTCTGCTTGCTTGCCGTCAACAAAAACTTTGGATCGATTTTTGACCCTTTTCCCGTGATCCAATCAAGCTGAAACTTGGCAAGTAGACTCGTGGCGACGATCAAAAAGATCTATCAAATTTTTGTTAAAAAAATTAATAGTTATCGTATAATTTCGGATTTTTAGAAATTTTATTGGTTTTTTCAAATTGGAATCATTAGAAAAGTTTGATTACGACGGCCCGATAACGTCGCGGAATATTTTCTAAATTTGAATTACTCCGTCGGTTTGCATAATAGGTACTTCACTACGAATGTCGAAAATGTAAATTGACTGAAATGTTTTTAGAATCAAATCTTCAAAGCATGAAGTGTCTTATCAAAACTCAAAACATCTGACATTTTAGAAATATATTAAGTTACTGTAAGTTTAGTGTTATGTTATATATTTTAATTCGTCTTTAATTGTTGATGTATTTTACAAAGAAAGGGAGTATAATAAAAACTTGATTTTTATGGGTTACTTTTTTAATTAACTTTACCGCCTCGGCGGCTATTTTATAATTGTTATCCTTTCGATGAAACGCTTCTAAAACATTAAAACATATTTTATAGAGTAATTATCAATTATCAAACTGACAATACTTATTTACCATCAAACCATTTTTCCGCGAGAATAGACAAAGAGGATAGAGCGCCACATTCTTTTATCCTGACACACAACTCTCACCTCATCCTTATTCGTACATCTTCGCATGCAAGCTCGACGATTGTTGAGGCTCCTAATAGGGCCATCTGCCTGTATCTGATTAATCTGGTCATGCCATTTCTTCCGCGGTAGCCCTTTCTTTCTGGAGCCATCAACGCGTGCGTCGTATCTTTCTGTCATTTTTTCTTTATTCATTCATTCACTCACCATACCCAAACCACCTCAGCGAACCTTTTTAAATTCTATATACCATAATCTCAGATAATCATTCTCAAATTCACCCTGTAACGCAACGCGATTATTTTAATTTATACTTAAATAAACATTGTGCACGTTGAGTTACTTTATCACTACTAATGTTTCGGAGGGAGTAGTCTTTCTCATTATCAGGTATCATTAATTACACCTGCCGATGTAAAGGTCTGCTTCTTTTGAAATTACAACAGTGTCAAAATTACAAAAAGAACAAACTCCACCCTTCAAGTTTGTGTTAACTGGGGTATTATGCCGTGTTGTTACGACCTTTCGGGCCGACGTTTCGGATCCCATTGCAGGGTCCATCATCAGGGCTGATGGACCCTGCAATGGGATCCGAAACGTCGGCCCGAAAGGTCGTAACAACACGGCATAATACCCCAGTTAACACAAACTTGAAGATTCTAGGTGGCCGTGAAAACCTAAGAACATTCTTAAACTCCACCCTCAATCTTCGTCTAAATGCGTAGTAGCAGTATCCCTCCTTTATTAACTGCTGTTAAAAAAATTCGAAAGATAATTTCTGACAGATTCCTATTACTTTACGATATAATACTGAGTCTCTTACAGCGCTAAGAAATTGGTTTAGAGATCACACACATGTACACCATAGGTACAAATAATATAAATGGGACAATCACTACTGAGGGTTGAATTTATTGAATGCTGCCCACGGACCCAATAAGGGCTGCCTTTCTGTGAGACTATTGATAACACCTGAAAGGAAACATTTCTCTGAAAAAACTAGTATTTGACCCAGAACTGATTTCATTGCTATCTCTTTTATTCTTAAAACTCACTAACGTTAAGTCGTTAAGAAAAGATCACGAATATTAAATAATACTTGCTAATGTTAATTTTTAACTTACCGGTTTCGATTTTTTTTTCAATTTACTAACTAATTGTAAATATGATCAATCTAATCGCGGCCCCCATGGTCCAGTGGATATGACACTGCCTACTCTTGTCAGAGGTTCCAAGTTCGACTTCCGATTACGTCATAATACATCTATGAATTGTTCGCTGCATTAATCGGTTTGGTATGGAATTAAAAATATTTTAAAAAATATAAAATAATTTTAAGAAATGATTTACAATTTACCTCTTAAAGTGATTAAATAATAAATTTTAATATCCTTATTTAATCATTCTACGCTCGAATTTGAGTAAATTAAATTATAAAAAAAGTATATATACATTTGTGGCTAAGGCAATAGAATCAAGAAAGAGTCGTTGCGATACTTTAAGTAAGCGAAAATAATAAGTGAGTATTAAAAAACAAACGACGTACACAGAAAAAAGATACAATGAGGAAGACCAGATATTATTGGATGGGCCTTTTAGAAGTATCCGGTCTCAATAATCGACGTGCGTGCTTGAGATGTATAGAAATAAACGAAACAAGAGTGATATGTCGCGTGATCGAAAATGTCAACGCCAACGAAAAAATTTCTCACTCCAATTAGTGAATGTGCGAGTGTCCAATCATGAAATTGCGGAGTCGTTATTTTTAAACATCTTTTCATCTGGAATTTCTAGGTCAACGCGTCTATTTTCAGCTCACAACATCTTTTCAATTGTGAGATAAGAAGCTTTGATCTACTCTCGAAAAATGAGACCGTATTCTTTGTCCCATATTATTCATCAAGAAAATTTATTTGAATATATTGAACATTTTTTTGGCAATTCGTTTATGCATAAACATGGCGATTTTTGTGTTTTATCTCTTAGAATTATAATTATTTTAGCATTTTACAGTAAAATGTATATTTTTCTTCTTCTTCCTCAGCCATCTCTCCACAGCTGGATGTACGCCTCTTCTAATGCTCTCCGATCTTCTCTTCTTTGAGCTATGTGAAATGTGGAGAAATATGTAATTTAAATGTATTTTAAAGAGATACTAAAAAGAATTACTCACTCCTATGTCAGAACAGAATTTCGAAGAATCGAGAAAGGTCAAGGATACTTTAAGGCCTTTGGGAGGCATCTAAAACATTCGAGAAAGACCTATAAAAGCGAAAAGCCTAGAAGCGACGAAAACGTTCTCTTAAACACTAGAAAAATCTGGGAGGTCCGAAGCCAGCATTTTCAGCTATAAATACAGCCCGCCGCGGTACGGAGGTTGTTGAGTCGCATTTGATAGAAGAAAATAGTGCGAAGTCGGATGCAAGCCGTGAGGCTAGGGTGGCCAGGTGCGGTAATCAGAATGACAGATATAGAGAATAAACGAAGTACTTACTTAAGTGGCGAAATAAACCGGAGCGATTAAGGCAGTGATAACTGGATTGAATGTTCTAGTGAATGTTTAATAAAATGTTCCATCAATAATAAAGTGTTTATTTAAAGAATAGCGTTTATTTTGATAGTGTTAAGTGACTTTTTATATTGAATAGTTAATTAATCAGTCACTAATATATCGCTAATTAATTTCCAGCGTTTTCATTAATTTCTCCCGCGGCCACAACACGTGACAGTATCTACAAAAATCTATATCTCGGGTAAAGTCAGGTAGTAAAAGCTACTTAATAAATAAAAATTACAAAAAGAGACAATTTATTTGATTGCGTTGAGAATAGCTTTGAAAAAATCATCTTTGATGACTTAATTGGCTTTAATTTATTATCTTAATTATTTATTTATTTAAGATTGTTTCCATCTTGCAAGCGGAAAATTTGTTCGAATTAAGTAAGAGGGAATATTAAATGATACCTGAAGAATCCTGAAATTAATCCTCCTGGCAACCCCGGAAGGAAGGCGGCCGGTAGGTCGCCCCAGACTAAGCTGGGAGAGGCAAAAGAAAAATGTGTACGAAAACAGAATGGGTATAGACTGGTTGACTTATACAGAAGCAGCGCAAGACAGGGGAACATGGGGATGAAGATGAATGAGGAATATTAAATTAATACACAAGTAGGTACACACGAATCAAGATCTCGGTAAAGAAAATAAATTAATATTAATGTATTTTTATATAGCAGTGAATTATTCTTATATTTTAAATTGTATTTATGTTAAGCATTTAGTTTCAAGCACAACGAAAGAGCGAATTATGCATATTTAATAGTTGACGTTTTCTAAAAATGTTGCCCAAATTCCACAAATAAAATCCCCCTTGGGCGCTGTGACGACATACGTAATATTATACTATAGAAATTCTGCTAAATTGCACGCGACATATGGCGGAAACTAGACGTACGCAGTACTTCAAAGACAAATAACACAGGGGACAATTATGCTAATTGGTTTTAGTGTCCCAAAATACATAGTGTCCCAAAAAACTGTGTACGCTGTTTAACGGATCGAAAAATTCTGGTTTTTCTTCATTTTTGTAATCAATTGTAAACAATGAGTTGACCAAGCTTGACTTTTCTAAAAGAAAATTTATTTTTAAATGCTATTGGAAGTATGAAAATGTAGCTGAAGTACAAATACATAAGCGCAGGGAATTTAAGTAAGAACAATTTACAATTAATCAGGTAGAAGATAAGCTTAAAACAAATTGAACTGTTCAGGATGTTCATAGAAAACGTTCCGGAAAATGAAGAACATTAACGAGCATCACCAACTATGAACAAGTACTGGAAATTTATTGCGAAACATTAAAAAAATCTGTAAGACATCGCATTATAAGACATTAAAAATGTTACGGTTCGATTCCATCAATGATTCCATCAATGAAATCAAAAACAAAAACAGATGGCTGGAACGAAGGTGTCCCGTAGAATACCTTGCCTGTTCTCCAGACTTAACGCCGCTCGACATTTGCTTAGAACCATTGCACACAAAATACGATCCTTTCCCCCGAACCGATTTGAACAGATCGTTGCAATCTACGATCGCATGGTCACAGTATAGTAAAGTCTACTATACTGTGTCATTTACTGTCACTATCCAATTTTGCCTCACTGGACAGCTAGTCATGTTTTATTAACCCTAGATTGATAACCTACGTCGCAGAGGCGCCCAACGAAACGTAATATCGCTCTCTCTTTTTATGCGTTGCGTTGTGCATTTGTCCTGTTCGGCCAACTCAGTCGTCCACCACCACTCTCGATTGGCGACTATACGTGTGCGATGAGTATCTTAGTTTTGGAGTTATTAAAGGTTGATGCGCTCGAGCGGCGTATGGTTATCTTTTAAGTAACTTTCAGCTACTTATAGTGTTTTTTTATTTTATGCCATTTAGAAAAAAATATATTTTATTATCGGGACACATTTAGGTTGTGATCATCATAGCATGTAGGACACCCTTAGATGAAGATGAAATAATAACATTATTAGGAACACAAGAGGAGTCTGATGCTGCTGATGCTCAGCAGACTGATCATCTAAGCGAAGACGATGTGCAATGTGACGTTGAAGAGGAATTTATGGATATTATGCCTGAAAATGTACAAAGTTCTTCTGATTATGAAGAGGAATCGTCCAGAAAGAGTGATGTTTTATAACCAGAGTAAAGGTGGAGTAGACACATTAATTTGATCAAATGTGTTCTACATTGTCCTGTTCTCGCAAAACTAACAGATGGCCAATGACTATATCTTATGACATACGAAATATGATTTTTATTAATTCATATGTTCTATATTGCCATAACATTCAAAGGGAAAACTTTGTACCGTGTATTAAATAAATAAATACCCTGTAGTTATTATTTAAGGGTAGCTGTTTGTAATTCGAGCGACATACGTAAGTAGTGTGATTTACGAAATATTTAAACGGTATGTCGAACAAGCGTTTTGGAATTTTCTTCTTCATCCCTTAATACCCAAGCGGGTTGAGGTCTATCGCTCATTTTCCACACTCTCTGCTGTGTCAGTCACCTGAAGCCACTGAGTTTCAAGTTTCTTCGCAGAATTTCACCATTTCCATGTTCTCACGGGGCGCCTTTTTTCTTCTAATACTGACGAGAGAGTCTGTTTCAGTCTCATTTCCCTCCAGTAGCTCAGTTAATGACGTGTTAGACTATAATGCGAGATCAGACGAGAAAAATGTCAATTTTCACGGAGCGTCCATGTGATCTATATGATGATGATTCGCACAATATATGATCATGCCCAAAATTTATTAAAACCCAAGATATAACCTAAATTTTTAAAAAATACTAAGACGTATATGAACATTTACTTTCATCTTTTTAAGTACTTTTAATTATATATTTTATTTTATTTTATTAAATATCCAATTCAAATCGTTTTTTTTCTTTCTCTATAGCAGAATTAACACCATCATTAAATTGTAAGCATTTAATTATTACTATTACATATTTTTATTGGCAATAAGTTTGATTCACAAAATAACTTTTTTATATAAATAATAAATATTCTTGAACATTATACTACTGGAAGAGCACTGTCTGCTATAATACAATAAATTACTAGTAGCAGGCAGGACGTCAAATCACTCTCAACAACAATTAAAAAAGCTGAATTAATTTTGTAAACATTGTAAACATTTGTAAACATTGAATAAACATTGAATTGAATAGTAACAACAATTTTGAGATAACCAGAACAATTTTAATTTACACAGAATCTGCGGATTATGTCTACAGACCATCTCATGCTATTCTGAGCGTGCCATTTTGACAATTCACAGTTTTCATTTATATTAAATGTTTGTGTGGGCTCAAACATATATGTGTGTTTTTTCTATTTATATTCTACTATATATAGCGTTGTGTCAACCGGTTCCTTCAATCTTTGAACTCAATGTTAAACATATATAGATCTCTTCTCTTCCTCAATCGTTTCATCTTTATGTCCACATGTATAGAGAAAGGGATCCCCTACGGTGTGTAGCTCTATTTTCGCATCGTCTTTTGGATTTTCCTCTTAGGTAAATTACTATGGACAAGCATAGTGCTCGCGAGATATGCACCCCTCTCACAGTTTTAAAGTACACTCCGCTTCACCAGAAGCTAAACCAAAGAATTGGAATCCGCAATACTAAAGTTGGATTACAGGAATTTTTTTATCCTCGGCCCGAAAGCCGATGAAGGTAAATAACTAACTAAACAAATAAAGTGATTTTCTCCGCTTTGTACAATGTGTGTAAGTTTTTTGTTTATTTTACATTAGTTAACTTCTTAAAACCTATTTTGTGGCAGTTATTCTCACTTAAGAATTATGTAATAGTAACATAGAATAGTAATATAAAAGCAGGATAACAATTTAGTAGCATACACAAACACAAGAATACTTGAATCTAAAAGAAAAGAAAATATAAATATAAAGTGAAGATTAAAATTTAAGAAGATAAAGAAGGATAACAATTTAGTAGTAGACACAAATACAATAATACATGAATCTAAAAGAAAAGAATATATAATGAAAAGAAAATATAAATTATGTTGATTGTTAGTCAAATAATGGCATGGGATTTCAGATTATTATGGTACCTAGGTACTCAAACGTCCCGCTTACATCGAAATATGTTTGTATTGATTTAAGCGAACCATTTATAAGCGACATCTTTAAAATATAAAAACATAATAAATAATATGTTAAGCAATTGAGGCCGGCGCCACACTGAGCGTAGCTTCCGCTGCGTCTTTGACTTCCCGGAACGCCGCTACATTTCTTCCCATAAAATATGCGCGAACACACTGAGCAGATCATCGGTCGATCACCCGCGGACTTACGTCAAAGTAAAATCGGCAACGTCGCGTCTCGTTTTATTTTTAAATGCAACGTCTCGCGCAATGTTTTTATATGCAACGCGCCACATTCGACGGATCGCCCGCACTGCGTACGCACCTGTGTTTGTTGCTGTACTGAATCCGCCGCGATGAATCCGAATACATGCGACTACTAAATTCGGTAGCGGATTTGACGTGAGGTCAAAGTGCGGCGCCGGCCTTTAGCCGCAAAATTGGAATGCGCCCTCAAAGACACTGAGAGATGAGCTATTAATTTGTCCGATTCGCATCACGACACTAGCGGAAGTTTTATTCGTTCGAACTCAAATTTCGAATTCCAATGAAAATTTAGACATTTTATGTTACGCCACGGTTGTGACGTAACTCGTTTCCTCGGTTAGTCCTATTTCTCTCTCTAAATTCTCGCCGCATAAAACCATCCCTGCCGCGCACTGGTGGGATCTTGCTTGACTGCAGGGTGGCCCACCCCTCATATTCACCTTCCTGCACTGTCGCACACCCTACATTAGACCTTTTATTAAAATTAGACCACTACAACTTTAACAATTGTCACCTCAGGATTTTCCGAAATCGAATGCAATTACTGCAATGATACGTAGTATGACGTTATTTAATAGGCAAGACCCATAAAAGAAAAATGAATTTGTAAACCAAGATATACAGAGAAAATATCACACACCAGGAAAGTTCATCAAATCTTTTATAAATGCTCATAGCGCGCGTTTTATGAGTAAATAAAGTAAGAAGGCTGAAAACAAGAGCATCCAGGAACATAGAAATAAAGCATAAGCATATATATATATATATTGTGAAAGTATTGAAAAGGTGTCGATTAGGTGTTTTCTCATGTTGAAAGAATAAATTAATAGAAAATACTAAAAAAAGTTGTATGATGCATGTGCTGATGGCACCAGAAATCGGAGACGACAGCGAAAGGCTTGGCAAGACCTTCTTAACCAGATATTGGAAAACAGTAATGTTTGGAGCTTAAACGATCTAATGATGAGGCGAGAGTTGTATTTCAGTATAGAAGAGCGTGGCAAAGTGGCAAGTGTGAATGAAACAGCATTTGGTTAATTATATCTCTATCTAACACTTGGTTAAACAAAAATCCATTAGTCTACATTGTAATGAGGCTAAAATAATCATGCACTCATGTCACGGCTTACGAGAAACATCTACAATAGTCTAGAAACCACAAAAAAGTTCTCGTAAACACTGGAAACGTCTGGAAATTTCGATATCAGCAATAGCAAATATAAATACGGCACACGGGAGTAAGCACGAGTCAGTTCTTATTGTTGACAGCGGCACGGAAGCGAAGCAAAACAAACGCAGCGGCGAGTTGCGGAGGCCAGACTCGTCGGGTTGGCCGAGCGAGCGGTAATTCGACAGTGATATTCTGGAAAGTTCCTACGTAGCAAAATAAACCGAAGCGAAATCGGATGGAATATTCTAGTGAATAGTGAATCAAGTGAATATAAAGTGTCTATTTACGAGTGATAAATTTGCGAAACAGTTTAATTTCAATAATTAATTAATAGGTATTTAACAAATCCGTTATCACATTCCGGTGTTTTCATTAATTCCTCCCGCCGCAACGACACGTGACAATATAAATAAAAATGTTAATGTTTGTTTGTACAAAATCGCTTATCTCTGAAAGTTCTTCACCGATTGCTTTGAAATTTTGGCACAGCGTTATTTTTAAAAAAAGGCGCCGGTACCTACCACTTCAATATTGATAAATATTTAGATGTACCTAACATTTTCCGAATTCAAATTTTTGGATTACATTGGTTGGTTGTCTTTGCTTAAATAAAGCGTTTGAATCACACTTAAACCTTAAATATCGCATTCTTATCGTTATTTCTTATCGTATCTTTTATTTACTTATTACTATTTATTCTTTAAGACTCGTCGGGTAACATAGGCGAAATTTTCACCCTCTCCCTTTACCCCTTCTTCTCCCCTGATATATTTTCAACGCAAATCTGTACTGTTCTACCGAATTTTGCATAAATATTCTTAAGGACCTGGTGGTAAACGTAGACCACATTTCCCCCCTGGACATCCCATCTATCCCAGCCCAGATTACATAGAAACATGTTTTTTTAGAGGCTTTGTAAAACAACGGAACCTTTTTAATATTATTTTTAACTCAATCCTTAACCCGTGCAACGCTGGTTATAAATAGCTGTATAAAATAAAAATATATTTTCAAAATGTACATTTTTAAATCACACAGTAAATTATCATCCCATCTAGTACAGTCCGAAAAGTAAATGAGTTATTGCGGTACGAGTGTCATGAAAAAACCATAATTTTTAAAAAAATTACCGAACTCCCTTTTTTAAAATCTGCGTGAACCAAAAAAATAAGTCGGCATTAAGCCATAATAATTATTTTGACCGAGAGGCCCGGGAGCCATCTGGTGTGGAAAAACCTATTGGTTTTTCTGCGGCGGCTGGTTTGACAAATTGCCTGTGTTGGTCTTAAAGTTAATGGAAATTTAATCGAATGAATATTTTTCCGTGAATTCTGAAAAATTGAAAATAGACGGCCATTACATCATTATGTTGAATAGTTTGTTTTAAAAACACTTGGGAAATTCTGTAATTTATTAAAGTATTAAAAGGGAATTAGTAAAAAAATACCCATTTTTTTATAATATTTTTTATAATATTTTTAATCCAATACAATCTCAAAATTTGTATTTGAAGTATTGGTAAAATTATACTCGTATTCCATTATCTCTTTTTCGTACCATATCCGTTTAATGGACGCTGACATCACATGAAATAAATTAGATAAATCAATTAGAATGATACTATCTATAGAAAAAATATTCTCTAAAATATCTCCTTTGAGGATTAGCCTTGATAGAATACCAATAATAATAATAATAATTGAAGGAGTAGAATACCAACACAATAATAAAAAAAAATTAAAGAGCATGTACCTACTCATGTACGGGCGGTAGAAGTTATACTTCTTTGGCGAGATTGTGATAATTGATATTAACATGTTGGATAAAAATGTATACTATGTGTAGAGAGATGGTAAATATAGTTGATAACGCTTGAATGTAATTAAATTATTAATATTTGATCTTGAAGTGTTACAAATGTAACTAATGTTTTGTGATAGGTAGCTAAAATAAGAAATACAAAACTTTGACATCCGCATTGAATATCGAATGATGAATGTGTTTTTTATTTTGAAAACGAATATCTGACAATTGCGTTGTTTTTTGCAAAAACGTCGATATTAACAATAAAATCGTAACACTATTCTTATTTGTGGAAAAATTACCAGAGATAAAAATTACAATTAAACATTACAATAAAAGTATTCAAATCAGCTACAAAATTATTCAAAATAAATTTCTGCATATCTCATGACACAACACAACATGACAATAACAATTTGCAAATGCAACAGAAATACAAAATTTAAGAGAATTTAACATTATCAAAATAATTCATAGATTTTATCTTAGTAGCAATATATCGTCAATACTTGTGAGGGTTACCCGCCGGCTATTGAAAATAAGTATGCATTTGGATTAGATCGGTGAAACAGTAAAGATAGTATAGAGAACAGACAGACATTGAGTTTTATAGGGAAAGATGTTGGACCACAGAAGCAACCGTAAATAAAAGCATTAATTGTTGATCGGATGTAGGTACAGTGTATAGTGTGTGTTTTTATGAAGACACGCACGTATTCGAATGCAACGTTGTGCCAAAATTTTATTTTGCTATAAAAACACGCGCTTATTCCAATGCGACGCGGTGTCAAAATTTCAATTCAATCGACCAACTACATTTCGAGTTTTGCGAATACAAACAAACGCAGGCTGATTTTTTGTATACTATATAGATATCAGTATATTTACATTATATGCTCCGTTATTTGATGGTGGAATATAATATACGACAAATATTTCCCAATAGTATGTCGAATTTCGTTTGATATTCTCTGTGAATCGGCAAGTTGAACCAACGGCATGATGTTGTACGATCTCGGTGAGCAATTTTGGCTGCAAAATGAAAAGCAACACTCCCCCGAACCTTCAATAACCACAGGGTGCACTGCGCGTGCAATTACTGCACAGGGTCTCACTGCGTAACAGGTTGCACTATACTGCACTTACTGAAACCAATTAATTGAATAGATTATCCCATCTTATTCATCCCAAAATACTTTTGCTATCATGTGACTAAAACGTATACCATTAATGCATTACGAATATCTGAATATGTATTATATAATATGATGTCTTTATTAATCGTTGAATGAGTTGAACGATTGTGTACGACTAAATGTTTAGTTTGCCATCTTTTGCAGTGATATTCTCATTTTTGGATTGCATTTTCACATAAAATATGTTATGTGTGTTCCAGAACTAAAAATCAGCTGTCAAAAATCTCCGTAGAAAAAATAGCTTTTATTCCAAATCGGACCTCCCGTTGGAAAAACCTAGGGGTCGGAATAAGCGGCACGCGAGCCGCATGCGGCTCTTTGCATAGATGTTTGCAGTTCTTCGGTCATAAACTCAGAACTTTAGCGTCAACATTAGAATTCGAGTTTCGTATTTGACGATTGGATTGGAAAAAATCCAATTTGATTGAACACAAGTAGCCAGCTATAAAACAGCTGCCTAAAATATAAATAATAATACCTATTTGATACATAGAATAGTTTGCCTGAAACATGTGGTGAGTTAAAAAAACTAGCTAGTCTTGTCCTATTAGGCTGTGAACCTCACGTAAAACTTTATTTTTGAAGATCCTGTAATCTGTTTTCTAGCGCTAAGGAAAGAGATACATCACACGCAAATAGGTTTTATCATGTAGATCGGTTGTATCGGTGTTTTACACTTATTACTTTTTAGATTGTGGAACGATCTAGGTGACAGCAATTTCCATAAAGCCTAGTTACATGGGTTTCCTGGTTATAGTCAGCTATTTATTTATTAATATAAATAAAAACACTTTTCTTTGTATTAAACCACGAATTATTATTGTGCCAACTGGTTTCACTTAAACTTAAGCTTCATCAGGGTGACTTAATAACTAAAAAATAAATACAAAGCAGTGCACTTATATGTATATACTGAATGAGAGAGACAAAATAAAAAATTACGTAGAAAAAAGAAAGACAACAATATACGAGTACATATGAAAGAGACATAATATAAAATTACACGATAATGACAAAATATAGAGAGATAAGCATATGGATTAGAGAGAGACACAAATTACAAACAAGTGAGACAACATTATACCAGTACATATGAAAGAGAACATAGTGTAAAATTACACGATAATAAAAGATAGACAGACAAGCATATGGACTAGAAAGAGTTTAATTACAACAAAAGATTGAATGCCAGAAGAGTGAAAAGGAAAGGGAAAGGTATATGAAAAATTAATAGGATTTATAGGGGGAAAATATTTAATATAAGACTGTATATAAAAATATAATATAGATATAAAAAAAAGAAAAAAATACGATATGTATATATAGTATATAAAGTAGAGATTTTTATAGTTCTGAAAGGATCACCAATCCATTTTCCAGTTTCCTTTCGATTTCCAAAGAAAGGAATTCTGGATATAAAAAGGAGATCTTTTGTTTTATCATCTGAAGATTTCATTAAATAATATCGACACTGAAGACTAAATGAAAATCAATATTCCCAACAAAGTTTGCCGTTCGGAAGCTCGCGGGAGCATCAGTTAATTTTAAGGGCTGGCAAAATTGCTTTTAATTTAATCTTTTCAATTTGATACTCGCACAAAAATGTTCCTTCTTTTATATTTTGCATGGTAACCTCGGTATACGCGTAGTCGAATATTCTAGAATGAACGTGTTTGGTTCTAATAGCATCCGTTTCATCGTACATTATATTGTTCAAGCACTTTTAAATTATGTATTATACGCCATACGTACGGTTACACGCGATAATTCTGCGTGTTTGTCTGCACTTTCTCGTCCAACCCTACGAGTATACACAGGCTGGTCTGAATATTCTCCATACTTGTGTGCAGACAAGTTGGAGCAGCTGCTCTGCTTGAGGTTGAACATGAAGTCAAACTTGAAACTCCCGCTCCGTACATTCCAACTTTTAGCTATGTCAAGTATTAATATTCCGAGCTTTTATCAGATAATCTAAGTGTCATCAGAAGTAATTCATTAAGGGGGGGGTAAGGTTTTTAACTTTTTTTTTGCATTTTATTTTTAATTTTTTAAATGAATGTATAACATCGCAAGAATATTGTGTCAAAATTTCAAGTCAATCGGAGCAAAATTGAAGAAATTATGAACATTTGAGCGATGCTCAGACTGATTTTCTATACCTGCTCGGGCAGCTAAGAGACGCGCTCACCTGAGGACTACCGGACGTGCTATTGTATTGGAAGAGATTTGCGTAGACAAGGACAAAAAGATGCTGATGATGAAAGCTCTTTGCTGTGTGAACATGGCATCGACGATTATGTGTAAGTATAAAATAAGTGTTGAGTTTTATTTTGAATTTTACAGTGTGCAAAACTTTAAAGCGTTTTCCCCACATCTCACGTTTTCAAAGTCGGTGTCCATCATAACTTCAAAACTACTGCACCGATCCTTTTGAAATTTTGAACACTATTTCTGTACATAATTTACAAGGTAACGCTGTAGATTTTTTTTCAAATTTGTTATTAATTTTTATTTTTTAATAACAAATTAGTCGATATTTTTCGCAAAAAATCGCGTTTTTCCTTTCAAAGTGTTCCAAAAAATTGAAAAATTGAAATTTCAAAAAACCCTCCTAGCGTTACCTGGGAAAACCTATTATCTAACGAATGAACTTTGATTTTTTGATTTAAGATGATCTAGCACCAAGTTAAGATGGACACCGCAATTCTCCTTTTTTCCGAGACACGTCCGAATAATTGCTGCCATTGCCGTATTTTTTAATATTTCGTCTTGAAAATTTTACACAATATTCCTCAAATGTTATACTTTAATGTAACATTAGTTTAAATAAAGAGATTTTAACTGTGTCGTCACACAAAATTCACAAAAACATGCCTTTTTTTGTACGAATTATCCATACCCCCCCCTTAAGATTCATTTTACATTCGATGTTAAACATTGTCTAATTTATATGATCGCCTCAACACTAGAATATATAAAACATGCATTAGACCTATCATGATATAAGGTATCGAAGCAAGAGTGGACACGATGAGAACTAAATACCTCCTCAGAACTACCGAGATGAAGACGATCAGACCCATTGCGGGCAAGACCCTCAGAGACAGAGTACCCAATGCGAAAATCTGCAGAACCTGTGACGTACAAGACATTGTAAGATGGAGCAGGCAGTGAAGGCCATGGAGGGACCATTTGACCGAGAGAATGGAGCAGACGAGACATCCCAGAGCCGTGATGTGCGGGATTCCAGAGGGGCGCCGATCGCCAGGGAGACCACCAAAGAGACAGAGAGAGAGCTGGACGTCCTCGTCACAAGACCAAGACTGACCTGTCAACACACATCAAGGATCTAACAAAAGAACAAGACGCCACAACACTGGTGTTTATTTCTCTCTTTATTAAAATACTAATTTACATGTAATCATTTGTTCTAGAATCATCATTCCATTTCGTCACCACTATTACTTATATATGACAAAGGAAAGGAGTCGCCAAGATGAGCAGCTGATAATACAGTGAGAACAAAATAATAAAGATATAAAACAAAATACTACATAACTATAAACTTAATCAATTAATTGAGGATATAAATATAAAATGTGGATAATAAAAACAGTAGATATTACATATATAATACAAAAGCAATAGTGAACTAAAATAATATATATAAAGAATCATATGTATGGATAGTAACAACGTGTAAATATTATTGATAACCAAAGCAATAGCACAGTTAAAAAGTATATAATATATATATTAAATTAAATTAAATGTTCGCGTATTTTTAATAGTGATAAAAAAATACAGTTTAATGAGCTAATTAAATTACTATATGTGGAAGAAGGAACTCTGTGCCTAAGCTCATCTTATCGCAGAACTTATCAGTTAAGTCTTGCTACTTAACTCCGATTTCTTTGTACCACTTCTACAAAGAAAACTTAAGACAACACCAGCAGCTCGGAAGTTTAACACTTATCTAAGGCTGGACATTCATTGCAAATGCATATTTCGGCATTTTTTTTTACGAAAATGTGGGTTTTTATTATTCATTTGTATCAGAATGTATAATCTAGACTGCAATTTTTTAGAGCAATAACTTAGATAGAACTTTTGTTATTATATAAAAGTAATAAACTGGACATTATTTATAATAATTAATAAAATATAAGCATTAATCGACAGGCCGTATAAATCTTTTTATATAAATAAAAAGTGTTTTAAAATCAACAAAAAACATAAAAATTTCTTGCAAATTAAAACATTTATTAATTAACTTTATTAATATTGAGTATTTCTTAATTTCGTTAGTACGAATTCTAGATAATGAAGTATAGTTTATACGTAAAAAAAAACATTTTATGCGTACATGTATATATTCATTAAAAATGATCGCCGCCTAGTATACTAAAAACGATTTTTTGGCCGCAGTCTGTCGAATAATGCTATATTTTATTAATTATTGTAAATAATGTTTTTTTTATTGTCTATTTTATGTCTTTTTTATTGGCCTGAATAATTTCAGTACAAAGTATAAATCCTGATATAAATTAATAATAAAAACCCACTGTTTCGTAAAAAAAAACGCCGAAATATGCATTTGCAGTGAATGTGCCGGTATTTTCATGATTTTTTAGTACATTTAACATTGTTGCTACCATAATTTTAAGATAGATCTGTCTTACATTCTCCGCAATCAGAAAATAAGTCTCAGTATATTATACCCGTTTTAATTTTTTTTCATAAATTTAATGTTAAAATAAAACAATACCATGAACTAGGTATTCAATAATTTAAAATCATTTAATGAATAACGAAAACCCAATCTCAAAACTATTAAAATGTTTTTTTACTTATTTAGAATGTTTCTGGCGTTAATTTTGTGAATGAATAAAATGATTAATTTCTAAAACCTCTGTGTTTTCATAAAGACGGACGTACAAACACCGTTTCACACATTTAAATAAGATTCACATCTTTTAACTAAGAAAAAAGCTGTGTGCGTCCATCCTGACAAAGATGCGGTGATATCGAAACCGACCGACGTTGAAAATTTATTTATTTATATAGAGTACTCACAATTTCAATTACACAACATAATCATGAATTATTTTAACTGGAACTCAATTACGAACGACTCCTGTTACAATATAATTTCAAAACGCTAAGCTAACCAACATTGAAACAGAAAAATAAGCAATAAATAAATAAAAAAGTGAGAAACGAAATATGAAAAATAATAAGCACATAACAATAAATACCAATAGCTTTGGAAGCAAAACTCTCCCTAACATCGCATTTTCAATAGTATTTGAACTCAAATTGAATATATCAATATATACTTGTGCGGTTCATTAGGTCGTTACAAGACCTACTTTCTCGTAAAATTAAAGTGTTCCCTGTAATATCGTATGATATTTCGGAATTGAAAAAGGACGCGACTTTCTGTTGAATACTTAGGGATCCTGATCCTAATCATTTCCAGTAGATATGGACAGTTAGTTTTGCCATAGATTAATTTTATTAAAAACATCGTGTCGGAATATTCTCTTCTTAGTTTCAATGGATGTAGGAAAATTATTGGACAATTCAATTTCTTCTACTCAAAAACTTTAAGAGAATTCTCTGGTATTTTTTAATCCTATTAATATGCACCAAGTACTGGGGATTCCAAATGACCGATCCATATTCTAGAGTGTTCCGTACATATTTTTTGAATAAATTTTTTATAGTAGTGGGGTTTTTGAAGGGCTTGGATGTCCTGAGTAAAAATCCTAGCATTATCGCGGCCTTACTATGGAGAATGATCCCAATCTTACTATGGAGAATGATCCCAAGGTGTCTTATCTCAGATACTCCTTTTAAATTATTTGACAATATACAGAGTAAGAAAGGGTTTAACATTTTCACGAATATGTCATTAGTTCCACAATCCATTTTTCATCTCTCTTCTTTTAAACTAAAGAAAAAATTCAGCCTTAAAATACACGGGTCGTTTATTTTGTTTTAAAATGAAACAGTCACATGTTTATGTCTCTCCCATGGATAGGTTCTTTTAATTTTACACCACCGTTTTATACGTTTATACATGTGTGAAAAGCTTTATTTCACGAGCCATTACCTTAGATTTTGTATTTTGGGCGCTATTTTAGGTTTCCTCCGGCGATCCGACTCATTAACCCGGCTTCTGGATTCATTCATAAATTAAAAACAGCTTGTTTATGGCCATCGTTTAATATAAAAATATTACATTTATTTGTATATAGCGATCATCAGGTCAAACAATTTTACGCATAAAATGTAATACGAGTAATAGAAACAGAATGTTAGTAAACTAACCAAAAAAACCACTACCAGATTTACGGTCTACCGGTTTCGAGACGTACCCGTCTGTTCGTCAGGACCAACACTACAATACTACATTCACAACACTATACACCCCAACCATAGTATTGTAAAACTATCACCACTATTGTTAACTTGTCAGAGAAATTGAACTACTGAACAATTCAATCTCTCTCGTTAGATTCCTGAATTGATTGTACGTAATTCTGTATAGACCTGAAAAGTAAAAAACTGACCCAGAAAAACCGAGTTCTTATTATACTCTCTTTCTCATTTACTAGTTGAAACAGGTTTCGTGCCTACCCCATGCATCGGGCTCGAGTCGGGCGACGCTATGAAAGGGAGCAATAAAAAATTTCGAAAATTACAATATTATACTATAATTATTAAAAAAAATTAAACAAAAATTTTAAAGATCATTTTTACCGTCGCCACGAGTCTGCCTGCAAAGTTTTAGCTCGATTCGATCACGGAAAAAGGATTAAAAATCGATCCAAAGTTTTTTCGGCAGACAAGCAGACGCTACGAGTTAAAAGAAAGGGATCAAAAACACACTGCAACTTAAATTTTAAGTCCAATGAGATATATTTTCTACATATAAATAACTCACTGAAATAATGCGCCTTCCCTTAAGTACGACACATAGTTCTACCCTGGAGTGGTCTATTACTCCCTATCTTAATTATTATAAATACAATCATCAATAAATACGTAAAATAATACGAAAATAATGCCGATTATTCGGCATTATTTTCGTATTAAATTAAGCAAGTTAATTTTTATAAGCAAATGAATAGAACTGTCTACATACCTTCTCCGTATATATTTTGAACAGTTGTATCGAGAAAAGTTCGAAGCTTCCAATATTCATCGACCTTCTCCAGACAAGAGTCTCAACTCCGAGAGAGTCCTTCAGAGCCTTGGTTTCGCAGATTTAAATATTAAGTAACTGAATCCGCTGCACTCTCACTAACAGGTTCTGATCCGCTCTGGAGCCCGGACTGTTTCCATCCAAATTCGAATATCGAATATCAGGAAATAAAACGATTTCAGATTCGAAACCATATTAAACCAGTCAGATATTTTAGTACAAGTAATTGTTGAGAAAGATATAGAGAGGAGAGTGACTGCCGGGAATAGGGTGAACGGTGCTTTGAATGCAATAATTTCTAATAGAAATATGTCTACCGAGGCAAAACTGGCGGTACATAATGGAGCTGGCAGAAGAGGAACGAAAGTAGATTGAATGCAGTGGAGATGAGGTCCCTTAGACGTATGTGTGGTAAATCTATGTATGATAGAGTAAAGAATGAAGATATTAGGAATTAATGTAATTCAGCATAATACAGAGAATAAAAATAGGGTCGCTCAGGTGGTTTGGGCATGTTGAGCGAATGAATGAGGAAAGAATGGTAAGAAAGATATATGATGCAAGTGTTGACGGCGCCAGAAAGAGAGGGCGACCACGGAAGACGTGGCATGACCAGATTAACCAGATTCTGGAAGATGGTCCTGTTAGAAGCCTGAACAACCGTCGAGCTTGCATGCGAAGATGTATGAATGTAGACGAAGCGAAAGTTGTATGTCAGGATAGAAGAGTATGGCGCTCTATCCTCTCTGACTACCCCCACGGGGAAACGGCGTGATGGTAAGTAAATAAGTAAGTAATTTTTGAAAATAATGATGTGTAAAGCAGGGTTCGAGGATAAATATCATGAAATTTATGGCTTGATTTTTATTTTTGATAAATATTCAAAAAAACTTTCTGCAGTCGTTACTATATGGCGCTAGTTATATTTTAAGAGGTGCTACGGTTGTTTTTTAGTTTAATTTGTTTCATATAAAATGTTTTTTATTTCACACAAAGAAAAAAACACCCAAAACCCAACATTAGAATGTTTGTACATACAACGTATGTACAAAATTGAAAAATTTATTTCATAATTATTTCGCGTTTGTATCAATCATGACGTGTGCAAAAAAGGAGGAAAAAAGTTTGGATATATATCCAATTTTTGATATATATCGGATATATATCAAAAAATCAGATTTTTTGATTTTTTAGTATAAAAATCGAATTTTTTCTTAAGTAAATTTGGTATGGTTGGAATATTGATTTAACTTCTCACCTTACTATTATTAGTTAACCATCTTCAGGACCATCTTTGAGTTGTACCAAATCTTTCATGGATGTCTTCTTTTTCTGGTGTCCTCAACACAGTTATCAACTGAAACTTGACGCCTTTGAAATGTAGCGCAGGAGACGGATGCTTTCAATCCTTTGTATAGCAATGAGCTTTAAAGTCTCTATCTTGTTTAAACTAAATACATTACAACATCGATAATTCGAAATCCCAAGGGAGCAAATAAAAAACATTTCGAATTATGCGCAACCCCGTTAATTCGAAAATTAAATGTAGTAAAGTAAAAGTTGTTGGAAAAGTCATTGACGTATTATAATATAGACACGTTATTTTCATACTGGCCGGCTTTCATATGTAGCAAATTTTGCATTGAAAGAGACAACAAATCAAGGCACACAAACGCTCTGCGTCATTTGAAATCAGGTAATTTGAAGTCACGGTGACTAAAATAAAATACTTATTCTTATAATAGTGTACGATACTCTGTTCCTTTTCCGCGTAGCGTCGCGCCCGATCTCAATGAAGGTTCAACGAATGCAAGTAAGGGAATTACCTTACTTTTGAGTTGCCAAGATTTCACGCTCAGTTTATTATATCATTGGAAAAAGCTGTTAATTTCGGGAAAAGACGCAATGGAAGATACGCGTAGTGTATTCGAGATGGAGTGTCCTCCAATTTTTTGAATAGATTGCAGAGAAGATGGTAAGCTCTGACTGAAGGGCAGGCGAGGAACAGGCTGGTGTCTGGCTCGATGGATGGACTATGTCAGCTACTAACTGTTGACGAACCTGTACGGAGTTGCAGAGAAAGGTGGAGACGAGGACATCCAAATGGAAGAGAAGAATTTACGTCCAAGAAGAAAAGAAGAGGATTCCGCAAACGATGTTCGGTATTTGAGGGTACGGCTGAATAGCTGTGTATGGCGGTACCAATATTGGTACCATATGAAAGGCCAGTATTATGTCTAATTTTACGAGTAATGGAACGCTTTTGTACACAACCCGGATAAAAGGATAAGCCAATGAAAGGTATCGGTTTTTCTTAAAATGTAACGCCCGAAAATATATCAAATGGGAGATTCTATTCAAGGTATGAATAAAATATCTGGAAAACCATTTGTTTCTCTATTTAAACGAATGGAAGTCATTCAAATACATGTACATTTAAATCCATACAGTCCATTCATTTTGAACCACTCGCTCTTGAAGTGGTTTTTTCGCGAGGAAATTTTTTATATGAATACTTTGGATAAATTCAATTATTTAGTGGAGGATCCGAGAAAAAGTTAAAACTTGTTTAAAATTATTTCCAAGTAAAAAAAACGTCATAAGTAGAATTTATGGCAAACTATGAATTCGAAGGCATTTTTTAAGTTATCTTCTTTTGGCGCACTCAGGGTAACAGAATTTACAGTGAAACCATGAATTTACAATGAACATGCACAGCGTACGCATGTAGCGAAAGCATATAGTGGGGCATGTAGCTAAATTTAGTAGCGGGGCATGTAGCTAAATCATGTAGCATTTTTTTTATAGTGGTGTTATAGAAATAGTTATTTTATTTTTAAAGATATAATGATTTCGTCAAATTCAAAGCTAGAAGAACGAAATTACACACACGGCTGGAGAGGGACTCGAACCTCGGTCGTGCAACATACCCATATTACATACTAGCCGTATACTCGTCAGTTTGTAGTCCTAATCGTTATAACACTAATTTATTCCATTTTCAGTTAGGTGTATCTGAGCTAGTCTTTAATACTTTTCAGGTAGATTTCTACATCAATCGAGTCAAAAATGTTAAGGCGAAATGTCCTAATATAACAGTTACGGAGAGAAACTTCTTCAAAGTTTAAGTTTTATTCAATTTGTTGGAAAAATGTCGGCGTATCAATGATGTTAGTTATAATAAATATTATTAATAAATTTACTCTAACAAGTCTAATAAAATGTTAAACAGTGAGTGGATGAGCGTTGTCGTGAAGAAGTAGTGGACTAGAGTTATTGACAAGTCTCAGTTGTTTGATACAGATCTCAAGAAGTTGTATGAAGTCTACCATACAGTCACAACCAGTTTCTTTAAACCAATTTGCGTTTGAGACATTGCCTCCCCTGGCTTCAACCATTGCGAAGAACGTTTCCAATTGTCACACAGCGTCCACTTTCCTATAAATCTGATTCAGAATTCATGTCCCAACTCATCAAATTATCGCAAGCCTCGACATGAGTTTGATGCTGTCCTTCAGTAGTTCATACGGTATCCATTTTGGCCTGATTCTTTACTTTCCCAATTTAACGCAAATGAATCAATATCATTTTTTCACTAAGGTCGATGGCTGTTAAAAATTCTGACATGGTTTGTGATGAATACGCTTTCACTATAGATTTTGTATTTTGTATATTGATTGTATTCTACGAGGCTTGCTATCCGGAAGCGATCAAATCGGTTTGCGGTATCTTGTCCATACATTTAGTTGATATTTCGTGCCATCTGTGCAGCATAAGTGATATGACGGAACTCATAATAACGCGAAAATTCATATTTTCTATAGTCACAGACACGGCGATATCAAAGAAAAAACAAACGGCGGGGAAACAAATGAATATGTGATTTCGAAAAAAAATGTAGTTGTTTTAATATTTCAAAATTATAACATTAAAATAAATTTTGAAATCCAAGTCGAATGCAAGATAATGAATTTTTATTGACAATTATATATCGGGGGTTCTCAGCCAAAAGAACGTGAACGAACTTTGCAAGAGAGCAAAATAAAGTTTTATCAGCAAACGCAAACCAGCCGCATAACGCTTATACTATATATTATACTTGTAAAGACGCTAATCTTTTTTCCGTGATTTTTTACGGGTGTACGTCTAGTGTGTAAATTAAAATAGCTCTGAAGTATTTTTGTAAGGTACTTTTCCTTGAACAATTTTATGAATTGAATTTTGAAGCGCGTGAAATTTTTGAAACGTATCTGTATTTCGAAACGTAAATGTACGAAAATAAACTATAGATAAATAATGTAAATAAAAAACTTTCTCGAGCGCAAGGTAACCCAATTCACGTCTGATTATTCTTCAATTATAAAATTTCTTAATATACTTCAATTTTCTTTGTTATACTTTACTAACACGCACGCGAGTTACGTATAAGGTCACGAAAGCATAGGTCACGTTGTTTTACTCAAAATATTACCGTAGGGTTGATCAAATCTATCCAAACCCTACGGTTTATATATATATTTGGAAAATATAATTCAGATTTATAATTTTACACATAAATTACATTCCTTTCGAAATAATATTTATTAAAATTTTTAATTTTAAAATGCACCTGCAACTAACTCTACTCTGATGCACTAGAGTAAACAGTAGGCGTGAGCAACAACAACTTCTAAACAACTCTAAATATTACTCGTTTACGCCAAGTGTTGTTGTGTGTCGCGTGATAGACTCGGTATAATATTTCTAATATCTCAAGCAAAAAAAGCAGATGTGTTTACTTATTTACACGTGGTAGAAGTTATACTTCTTTGGCACACATTAAAAATCACGTATTAAAACAATATTACAGGCGAATTAATGTTTTAGTATACAAATATAAAAACACGATGAGTAGCTTGTTGGTGTGGACACGATGAGTAGCTTGTAGTTAGGACACTGGCCTCGTGATCCAAAGGTTGCGGGTTTGAACCTCACTCCAGACTAGCAAGTTAGTTCTATTTTCATAGCACAAGCGCTTAGCTTTGTTTGAAAATAGTAAGAATATTGATGTGACACGTATTCCGTGTTCACATCTCTATATTTAAAAAAAATAATAATAATAAAACAAAAAAGATAACTCGTAACACAAAACATGGAGATTAGAAACCGCCGATCCAGAGTGTCTTACGAGGCAAACAAGGAAGATTAAAATATAGATACATTCCAGTGCTTAGAAAATCTAAAAATGCTGACAAATTCGTTTCCATGGGAACGAACGCATGCTACAAGTTTCGCACATATTTTCGTACACGTTGCACGATATAAAAGACGTCGCAGCGAAGTCCCAAATCAGTTCGTTCTCCTACGCCGTATCAACGACATCTCGTTGCTGGACGACCACTTCTCGTAGCATCACTAGCTACGTGGCTCGTCTCACTCTACCCGACACGACCGATCTCTAGCCTGTCATAGCCACACTATCAACACGTCATCAACAAAATCGCTCCGCCGCTCATCTTATTCTACGCTGCACACCCAATCTCCAGTCGATCAACCGCCATCATCGTCATCGCTTTACTGCCTTCGCAACATCGACCAGCGGCCATCATATCTATCCTACGGCAGCAGCATCATTGACCTCGCCGCCATACGCCACTTACATCCGTCATCAGCACCATCTCCGGCTCGACTCTTCGATGTGTCGCCTCCATCAAATGTATCTTGCATCCGCTACGACCACGGCCCGAGACAGAGCTGACGACACCACACAGATCCGATCAGCTGGCACCTCGACGACAGCCATTATCTACCAAGTCGAGCAATAACACACACCACTGTAATCACGCCGTATACAAAATAAACATACATAAAACTGACCGCGGCTTTCTTTTCTATCGACAATTTTCTGTGCCACATTTACAATAATGGGGATCCGCGGACACCATCCCCTAAATACATTGCCACGACCGTGACGCAGTTGTCGTCTCCATTATTAAAAAGCTGATGCCAAGAATCGCATTGTAATTACAAGGTTTTACCAGTTTTTAATGATATTTACAAAGTGATGACATTCAGTCAAATTCAGATTAACGCAGTCAAACTTCGACAATAAAATGAAATACATAAATCTGCACGAGAAGCCTCTTTTTGCCATTTCGATTATTCGAATCAAGGCTGTCTACAATACATTTTCTATATTACTGTAATACTAATTTCAAGTCAAAATATTTTGACAGTTTCGCAACAACCACAAAGAATATATGAAATATACACATTTTAATAACTTTGACGGCTAATTTCTGGTGCGCATGGATGCGCACCCATTTCGTTGGACACTAAATTTTCACTGGAACAACTAACTTCACGGTCTCGCATTTCCGCCACATGCTGCGTGCGCAACTTCAGTTACAATTTTTTTCCCTTAATAAGCCAAAAGAAGTATAACTTCAAAAGTGTTTTCCGTTATTTGTATTAGCATACCCTTATGATTGTCATTGTCATGTAAAGTTGTTGTACAGTACTTTAACGTCACCCCAAGACCACCATATGGGAGTCATTAACTGTTTTATCTATTTATGATCTGAATGTCATTTTTTAATGTTTTGATTGTTTTTACTTCGATTTCAAAATTTAATTTTGTAAGTATACAATTATATGTTAGAAGCCTGAACAACCGTCGAGCTTGCATACGAAGATGTATGAATGTGGATGAGGCGAAAGTTGTATGTCAGTCCAGAAGAGTATGGCACTCTATCCTCTCTGCCTACCCCCACGGAGAAACGGCGTGATGGTAAGTTAGTTAGTTAGTTACAATTATATCCTGACGAAGGGGCCGTGGGCTCTGAAACATGTTGATATTTTCAATTAAAAAAGTGGTGAAATCAAAGTTTATTTCTATTAATTATATTATGAATGTTAAGAAATTAAAAAAACATATTTGTTATTTTACGTGCTTGTCGCAAATCTTGTAATCAATATCAACAATCGCGCTTAAATTTGGCAGATAGACATTTTCTGGAAAAAAAAAATGATACTCATTCATTAATTTTACAAAATCAGTTAAACTACTCAAAAAATATTTTAATTAAACAATGAATCATTATTTTATCATTCTTTTTAAATGTCAGTGAGATTTGCCTGTTTGTATTGTTATAAATGGGACGTTTAAGTTTAGAAGTTAAAGCAATCGAAAAAAAAACATGTCTTCAATGCAACTCAAATTGATTACAATATTTTATGTAATGAAGACATAAAAGTAGAAAGTAATTTAATTAAAAAAAAACACAAAATCACTTTTATAAAATAATACTACAAAGGAGAAAATATATTCTATAACTAAAGTATTTACTAAAGGCTATCACAGTATATGCGTATATCAATATTAAATTTATTTTAGATTAAAAAAGATAATATTTCTAGTTAATTATTGTGATGCTGAGTATTTATTTTAAAAACAAAAGAATATTTTATTAACATCATCTTTAAAATTAATTATATGAAAACTTGATTACATTATTATAAATACAGTAAGGAGTACACTTAATAGTAATTAGGTTAAATTTTGAACTTGTTTTACCCGGTTTCTACACAAAACAGGATAAAAATAGCCTGCTCGCGCTACATGATTACCGATATGAACTAATCTAAAACAAGGCCAATAAAAGCTGAACTACAGGAAGTGGAGCAAAACTACCAGCTATGTTACTAGTATATGGTTAAGATCGTATTTTGATTTTAAAAAATAATATATTCAATAAAATTATGAAAAATATGTTTTTAAAACCCACAAAATTAAATTTGTTATTAAAATTTGGAGCTAGCCAAAGAAAACTTCATGTTTACATTATTTCTAATACAAAAACGTATTTCTTGCATATAGTGTAGGCGTACTATTCATTCAAATCATTCGTTTAATTTTTAAGAGTTATTTTTTATAATTTTTTTTCATCTGATTCAGCAACATTGTAGATTGACATTTAAAAAAAATATTGATTGTATTATTTGTATGTATCTACTTATATATATAACATCCTGACGATGGAAAGGTTTTTCCGAAACATGTAGGTGTAATTAATCACATAATATAAGTAGATATATACAAATAATACAATCGATATTTTTTTTATTTCTTTATTAGCTTTGTTTTTTAATCAACTGGTTTCGAGAACATTCATTCTCTTAATCAGGGTAATAACAAACTACATTTTCATTTTAAACTTATCGGGAGTTGGATCCAATCCCAAAAGACCAAGAATTTAACGATATTTTTAACACGAGTTTTAAAATAAAATAGCAATAAAATACGTATTCAGCCTAAGAGCATTATTATAAAGGTACCAACAAAAAATATATAGGCATATTTCATATATACGAAAGCAAACATTGTTCTGGATTTTTTTTAAATAGAAACCTACAAAAATATTTTTAAAAAAACATCAAAAATTAATAAGATGTGCCAAAATTGAAAAAAGTAGATAAAATATGATGAAGAATAAGTCTATTATTTTTACATATACCAGTATTTTTATAATTATTTTCTGGATACAAAATTACTGGATTGGGTCTACAAAGGATAAATAATTATTAACTTGGATAAACTATAAAAGTCTCATAGAGACGGAGATCTTTACATGGGAAACGTGTATGTAAATCATTATAAATTAATATTATTATCTTTATATTTTATAGTGATATTTCACTTAAAAAATATATAGAGGTAACATTACTTAATATATTATATACAAATCTATATATAATATATTAAGGGAAGAAACATTGATGTCTATAGCATTGTCAATTCAAATATATGAAAGAAACTGATTAAGGACAAAATATATACCTGCAACTTTCAAAAAGTAGATTATTATTATTATGTAGATTATGTATGGATATTCTTACGGTGGGATTGGTGAACGTTGCGTTGCGATCACTAAAGCTATCTCATGCAGGTCATAAGTCTTGAACCACGTTTTAAAGACTTCGATAAACGTTTCTCATATTAATAACTTTGTCCTTTGAGATTTCTATTATTCATCTTAATTAAGAATAATTTTATTTAGAACACTGAAATGATTTGACGTACATATGTGAATCATGAAGTAATGATTTGAGTATCAGAATAACACCCTGTTGCCTTTAGAATAGGGCGTTACTACATTTTTGGCAATGTGTCAAATCATTTTTTTTCATCATAAAAATTTATGCATACATACTGGTTTACAATTAATGCAAATATAAATGATTGAAAAATTAATTGGGTGACGTAATCTGTGGAGTACAAAAACGCAATTAAAGTGTAATTGTTATAGTAATTTATTATATTTATTTAATATAATTTACCTTCTTTTTCAACTTTGTTTAGACTCAAGAGTCTGTTTGTGCGGGAGTTTCCTCTTGAGATGCTGAATTCCAGTTATCTCTCCATCGCTTCGGGGGTCTTCCTGATGGACGCGGTCCATCTGGTACGCCATGCAGAGCTATGTACGGTAATCTCGTTGTACTCTTTCTCTGTACGTGTTGGTATCAGTATCGTCGGCGCTGTCGCCCCCACCTGACCACATCTTGAACCTCGCAGACTTCCCGGATAACTGTAATCCTCACGCGATCATGCAGTCTTCCTAGCAATAGCACGCAAAGTTCTCATTTCAGCTGTTCTTAGCATGCTCTTGTCTTGACAGCGTTTGCCCTCGCATCAATACCATATGTGAGGATAGATGGCATGCAGGTCTTATAAATGCGTACCTTGATATCTGTTCTCATATCTTTATTCCTCCATACCACATCTGTCATCCAGCCTGCCATAACTGCAGCCTTATCCACCCGAGGTCTAACTTCTTTAGGAAGTCATGAGAGCTGAGTATTTCACTACCAAGATATCTGAACTGGGTTACTTTTTCAATGGATTCATCGCGTACTAAGATTCTGCACTCTAATCGGTCTTTCGAGAATGTTATACATTTTGTTTTCGCTACGGAGATGATCATATTATACTTTGAGCAGGATTCATCATATTTTTTGAGCATTCTCTGTAAGTCATTTTTGTTTTACGCTATGATTGTAGCGTCGTCAGCATAGCAGAGAATTCCCACTGCTTCCTTACCAAGGGTGTACCCCAACTTTAGAGATGCAACGTCTGCAACAATTATGCAGTTAAATGATGGTTAAAAAAGTCTATACCTTAGTGTGGCAAAGAGGACGGAGTGCGTCAATTCGTAGCGCTTACTTTAGTGGTGGATTAAGGGGCGCTCACGACTGATCTTACTACATTTGTTCCCGATCAATCATTCACTTTCACCTGTGTCTCGTTTTCTCGTCAAACTGATGAGATTTGTAATATTTATAAAAGACCTTCAGTTTCAAGATTAAATACCCGCCACGCCTTGTGTATTCTAGGACCTCTCTGAAGGTCTATTTCCACAGTTTCTCTCCCTGAGTTTTGGATAAGTACGCGTACGTAAGTGTGGAAGCTATGAAAATATTGACATCCTTCACAGCTTTCGCATCCCTCTTATGTGAATCGAATATTCAGCAGTTGGCGCCATAAAGCATAAATCCCGATCAAAATAAACATGGAGGTTCGAATATAACCGTCGATCTTGAAGCTCGTGGTATTCGATATCCGATATCGTATGGCAAAAATAATCCTTTATGAAGCGACAGACATTTTAGATTCTCAATTTCTTTTACTAAATCGAGGTCTAGAGATGCAAATTCTTTTACATGATAATTTGTGATTTGAAAGTTTTTTGTGTAACTATTGTATACCCTTTTAATGTATACGAAAACTAGTAAATCGGTTTGTAATATAAATAAATTATATAGAAAAAATTACAGAAGGTAGACATTACACAAGAATTTAAACACGTTCAATATATATAACACATAACACACGCCAAAACAAAAACATGACAATGCCGACTAATTTGCAACGGATTAAAACTATACAATGACCTGCCACATCAGACCAAATAACTGACCATTGACAAACTCAAAACAGATGTGACAAAAAGTGAAAACTCGGCCAACTATAATAAAATGACTTTGTATCTAAATCATATTATTATTATTTCTTATATTGAATCATGTAAAAATGTTATCCATAAACCTTTAGGATTCCATTATATTTTAAATAAATAAAAATATATCTTTTTTTGAAAACCTAACCTAATTAATTTTTTTCATTTTTTTTTACACCATATATCATTTAACCATATTCACTCATGACAAAATTTTCTTTGTAATTTAATCATTGTGTACATTTTGATGTTATTTCTTCATACGTATTACTCTTAATATTTCTTACTAATGTAATCAAATAAATCCTTATAGGTATACCGTTTTAAAAAAACTAGGGAATATTTGATGAAATAAAATGCTAAATAATCCAGGAGTAAATAATAAATCATATGCCTATGCTGATTATGATGCTTATGCTAAATACATTATTCATTTTTTTTTATGGTTTTGGTTATAAAATCTTTAATTTTTGAAATTATATATATGATTTAATTTTAAGTATTTGTATGTTTACTACTATTTAATTAATTATTTTTAAAATCCATTACAAAATTATTCAGAAAGTGATGAAATAATAATATAATAATAATCCGTAACAAAACTATTATATAAAAATAATGTTCATTTATTTCAAATTTAATTAATTTTCATTATATTTTTATTTTAGTGACACGAATGTGCACGAGGCCAACATTGTGTAAGAGTACAAAAATTTTGCGCTATATTCTCTCGCAATCAGTAACTCGATTTCAAAGTAAATTATATCATTACTATGTTAATGTACTACGATTAATAAAAATAAATGTAGCCAAGTTTTTGGTACGATGTACATCTGTGGTAAATTTAAAAATTAATTCAAGATTGTATTTGAAACGTTCAGAATGTTTTTGTAGATATGAAGTTTTCAGTAAATTCAGTACTAAATTAGGCTTAACACAAATAGCACTTCAATATATATCGTAATTGACTACAACACATCAGACACAGCAATTGGGGCGACCGATTTCGCACGCATTTCAAGCAGGATCCATTTGTCCAGACGGTTCCTTCAAATTACGCGGACCGGCAGCGAAAGGGATAAAAAGACAATTCCGCGCGCTTTCAGCGAGTAGTAAAGAATAATACAACTTTTATTGCGGCAAGTACATGGTGGTTCGGACGGATACAGCGGGGTAGTTAAATCGCAACCTTCAGGGAAAGAGGGGTACGATATTCATTCTTCACCTGTGTAACTTACATAATCTAGATTATAACCTTTCCCCCGCCCTGGCCGCCCTCGCGCCGCCCTCTCCTCCCCTGGCGTGGCCAGCGTCGACGCTGCGAAATCGATTTTTCACGAAAATGCCACTTGGCTCATAGCGGAACGACCGTAAAAGTTTAAAGGTCCGGGAGTCAACCCTCGCAGCACCCATTCCAAAATATTTAAGATCACAATAATGCGTCTATTCCCTCGCAACACCTCGCGCTGCCTCTTCAGCAACTGTGCACTTTAAGTTTATTATATTTCTTTTCATTTTAAACTGTCCGTTATAACAAATTATATTTTATTTAAATTCCAAATTATATTCCAAATGAATGAACAAATTAAAAAATGCAAGATTAAGTGATTTGGTATCCGCTAAAATAAGACATCCAGATAAATCAGATGTTGGAAAATAGTGCCAAAAATTACTTTCTGTATAACTTAACCTTCGACGAGCATACATGAAATGGCGTATGGTCGTGGATGATTTGCGAGCACGCGTTACACTCACCTCGAGATACCGTACTTTTATTTAACGTCACAATTTGTTTTGATTGACCAGCGATCATGGAGAGGCGACGTGATTAATTATCGTGAGACAGAAAATAAACTGAGACAATAAACTTGTTTTTGTAACAAGGTTATTGTCTCGGTACAAATAGTGTGGCTATTGTAGTCAAAAAATAATCACCACAGTTTTTTTTTAATCACGTTTAATTGCAGGATGCAGACGCAACCGATGATCTTGCCTCCCACTTCATTCTATTAATTGTGAAAAGGGAGCAGAGAGTCTAAAAATCCAGGCCCACTGCGCAAAGTAGAGAAGAGATAGAATTCACAAGGCTTACGATCTGTGTAAACTGCGTACTGTTTCGGTTTTACATTTGTATATTTGTTTTACACCGGCCTGATGAAGGAACAGACAGTTATCTGAAACCAGTCGGCGTTAAACAATAAAACTTTCATGTTATACAGAAAGGAAGTTTACCTCATAAGGTGAAAGCTTCCGAGCCATTCATTTCAAATTATTACTATATTAACTTCTTTAATAATAGAGACATAACTTTGATCGTCTTATTTATATTAATAAAAAGAAAACACTTTGTATGATTGTAATGATTTCAATCACTTTATATATAGGTAAAACTTGTAGATATTTAGATGTAAGACTTAAGGAGCATTTAAAATGTGTGCTCCTTAAGTCTTAGTTACTTTTAAAAAAAATCGCATTATTTCCGAATAACTTGCATATATTTATTTTTTGTTTTTTTTAATGCATGTACTTCCAATTTTATTTTTTAGTGAACACTGTATCCTGCTGAACATTGTAGCCCCAAAACACTGATTATTCAATAGACATACAATAAACATAAGTGGTTTCATACAAGTGTTTTTTTTTATTAATACTACTTTATTTTATATTAGATAAATATTTAGTTTGTTGCATATTAGCAAAGATTTCTTCTCTTTTTTAGACTTTATCTTTAAGGTAGGTGTTTAAATAATTTTGGCTGACAAAGTGGTTATTAAATTTGAAATTGCATGTATAAACATATTTTTTTATACATTAAATTTTGAAACGATTTTTTCGTATTGCAAAATATTGTGAAAATGAGTCCAATGTAAATTTTTACTTATTGTCAATCTAATTATAACTTCAGAAACGAAATATGTATTATTTGTGACTTAATACACTGAAGATTTCGGGGTGCGAAGTGGAGGATTTATAGGATTTAAAAGTTAACTAGTTAATGTTTTAAAAGTTTTATCCATTGTCTCAAATTTCAAAAGTTTCATTCACATTAAACATACAAACAAATAGATCACAATGCTGAAAAGTACAAATAATCGACATCGCAACTTAAACATGTGGAATAAATACCCCGACGCTTTTGACGAAAAATGTAAATATGAGCTTTAAGTACTAGATTCCTCCGGACGAGACCCGAAAAATCGTCGGAGTTTTGCCTTTGTACGAGTTTCGCGGAGGAGTATTGGTGGGTACTTTAAAAGATGCTCCTGACTTAAGAGAATGGAACGAATTGTCTGATTTGAAAAAATACACAAAATACTCGCCGGGTAAATACTTTCAAGCATTCTCATCACATCTGAAAATCAAATTGCGTTAAAACTTTTGAGAATAATCTACTCTCGGGTCCGAATTCAGAGTTAATACTTAGATGGTGGAATTCTGGTACCAACATTGATATATGGAAGTGAAGCCTGGAGCTGGCAGAAGAAGTACGAAAGTAGATTAATGCAGTGGAGATGAGATCCTTCAGACGTATGTGTGACAAATCCTTTTATGATAGAGTAAATGCAGATATTAGGAATGAATGTGAAGCTGATCTCAGCATAATTAATAGAATTAAAAAAGAGTCGCTCAGATGGTTTGGGCATGTTGAGCGAATGAATGAGGAAAGAATGGTAAGAAAGATATATAATGCAAGTGTTGATGGCACCAGAAAGAGAGGGCGAGCGCGGAAGACGTGACGTGACCAGATTAACCAAATATTGGAAGATGGTCCCGTTTGAAGCCTACTCAACCGGCGAGCTTGCATACGAAGATGTATGAATGTTGATGAGGCGAAGCCTAAGCCTCTCTGCCTACCTCCACGGGGAAACGGTGTGATGGCAAGTAAGTACAGGGGAAGGGATTATTTTATTTATTTATTTAATATTCACGGAAGACCAAGAGCACATCAAAAAAGCATAAAAAACATTAATATAATATAGATGGCCAATTTTTATAAATATGTTATGAAATAAACTTAGGCATGTTAAGAATAATACAACAAGAAAGAATATAGTAACCGGCAAACATCGTGAATAATTTTCGGCGTAGTGGGGGAAAGTTTGCGCATGTACACTCCGTATTATTTCACCCCCAAGACCCAAAATTTGTCTTCTGCGCTGCTGAAGCCGATGTTCAAGATGTTTGCCGGCTAGTAGTAAAAAATTTAAACAAAAGAAAAAGAGATTTAGCAAGCAGAAAGAAATTCTGCACTTCAAAATATTTTCTTTAGAAAGAAAGCATGTTGCTCTCAAAACCCATTAAAAACCATTCTATATACCAACGGGGATTCTTCAAATCTTATTTAATTTGCCCCCCATTCGCATTTTACTTCATTTGTAAGAACTCCTACCGGTGGAAGATTTAGTGATTAAGATACATAAGTTTTCTTTGAATGTTTCGTTCATGTAATTTCGGCAAAGACTATTAACTTTATTTAATCTTTGGAATTTTCTTAGATTTATAATTTCAGGTAGGTAGTTTCAAGCGCTATATTCTGAAAATTAAATTAGTTCTGGAAAAGGTTAGCTGTGAGGTATCGTATGTAGTAATATCCTTCTCTTTAACGAGCTGGATTAAATTTATGTTTACTGTTTGATGGGCTGCGATGATGAAACATAAACAATATGTCCCATGCGGATCGTGACGAGCTGTTTTGTTAACTAAAATTTAAAAGCTAACAAATTTTCAAACAAGTGTATAAAGACTTAATATTTAAATGTATTAAATTCAGGTTTTTGGTATAATGTTCGAGTCACCGTTTCATTTGTTTTCATATATGTTAAAGCTTATGTAGTATTTTTTTTTACTTTTTAAAGAACTTTTAGAAGACGCTACCAGATGTGAATGTGTAGGACTTAAAATATATGTTTGGTATTTATATTATAAATAAGTACTTTAAAAAACATTAGATTATAAATAATTATAAAAAAAATTAAAAATTAATATAATTAAAAAGAATAATTATTATTTAAGGAAAACTTTGAGTTCGTAAATTTTCGTAGTGGAGTGAAGACGATTGTCTTCTCACCACCGATGACTCTTCCACGAGTCCTACTGCTCCTTTCTCTATTAAAAAAATATGCCTGAAATAAAAATGAAACAAGAATTGTATAACTTAAACATAAAATACAAATAAAATCATGACCCCACAGTGAAACAAAGACGTAGTTCACGGTGGGGACGGTGAATGGTTTGTTTCTGTGGCCGTTCGGTCCCGCGGCCAACCAGATAACTAACTAACCAACCATCCGCAGGGGTGGACAGAGAGGATAGAACGCCATATTCTTCTATCTTGGCACACTGCTTTCGCTTCGGCTATATTCATAGATATTCTCATGCAAGCTCTACGGTTGTTGAGGCTTTTAACAGTGATATCCTCCAATATTAGTATTTTATCACGCCATTCATGTATTTGTTTTGAAGATAAAAGGATTTTTAAGACGATTTAAGACATTAACAAAGGTTTACATTCAGATCCCGGCCAAAAAATATCTTCCACACATTTCTTCAATAATAGAACACTGCTTAAAAGGGCGAATTCGTTTTGTTTGCAAATTATTGTTTATTTTAAATCTTTGTTTGTAAATTATTCATTAAGCTATCAGCAATTAAAGGGCTGGTAAAAGCTGAATCTAGTGGGCCTACCACAAGCACAAGTATCACCACACTTTTGATGCGCATGCCCGTTTGTACACTGAACACCGTGCGTGTATCACCATTGTATCACAAACCGACATGCGCATGCAAAAGTGTGGTGATACTTGTGCGTGTGGTAGGCCCGTAACCTACACTCCTATATTAAATATGTTCCCGTTCGCCGTATCATCTGTCTCTTCCCCACCATTTATCACTTCCCCCCAGTTACCTACCCCTCCCCACGTGAATACCTGTGACGTGAATACCTGACACATGAATGATAGCCCATATTTTGAAATGTTAAGTAAGTATCTAGCTTATTTTGAAGAACAAATGGTGGTTTCGAAACGAAATGGTTTTGAACAAAGTGAATTTGTGTTGATTTCATTAAAAAATTTCGCACTGCCTAATTGGTTTATCGCATTTCCCTGGATTCATATTGTATCACCCTGATATGAATATGGAAAAGTTACATATATTCATATCATGGAGTTATAAAATGGAACTTTTCCGTATTCATGTAAGGGTGGTTACTGAATATTCATAGATTCTTTCTGTATAATGTAATTATTCTCTTAAACGTAGGCTGCTTGACAATAAAATGTGTTTAATGTGAAGATTCTAACTAATTGTTTTAAATATAGTTCTAGCCTATATTCCGAATTATACTAGTTATACAATATTGTGCTCGCTTTTTAGCTAAATATTTTCAAACTTCTCGCAAAATTTGCGTATCTCAGAGGGCGCTTGATACAATAAGCATTACAAGTAGAGAGGACAGCGGTGTATTATCTACATTTCACAGCGGATAGGGTCTAATGCAGAAAGTATTACATGTTTATACACTACAGAAATTTTATAATAGTTTCAAATGAATAAACAGCTTAAATCTATTGGTCCTTATAGGTACTGATACACATGCTCATTAGTGTCACGTGAACATGCGCATGCTCATTACTAGTACGCTCAAAAATCAACCGCCGGTTGATTATGAGCATGCTCATTTGATTTGCGGGTGGAAGGGGTATCTTTTGAGCATGTGTGAACAGGCTTGCTTATGAGCATGCTGATGTCATTCGCGGCTAGTATCGATTACCGATGCGATCTTCTCAGTCCGCGACAGATAAAACAAATATGGCGCGTTGGGAGATGACAAAACATTAATTTTCGTGACTTATTATAGGAGTCACGAACGTCTGTGGAATATTCTGTCACCGGTATATAAAAATAATATATCAATAAATAATGTTTATGAAGCTTTCTTAAAAGACGTTCACTTGAATTATGTTATATATTTATGGGATTGGACGCCATAGATTCTCCCACAGCCAAAACTTTATCGCTCGCGTCATGCTCTGCTTTTGTCCTGGGCAGTAGCGACAGGAGGGCTTGATTCGAGAAGGAGTCATCAAAATATATTTATTTTAATTTGGAACTGCGAACAAGAGAGAATCTTAAAATATTTTTATTTTATTTATACACTTACATATCCCATTAGACAGTTTATTCATTACAATGATATTAAGCTTCCATGAATTTAGCAGATTGTTGTATCTGAATCCAGTGTGTGGGCTGAATTTAATCCAACCATTTGTCATAAGTACATTTTGAAAACAGGTTTAATGCGTTGAAATCGCCTTAAAAACACGCAAACAGTACTGACAGGCGATAGTCAGGGAATATTGATTATCCATTCTTGTAAACTCAATTATATCGCAAACATGCAATCATTAGAATATCTGATCGAACAATAACTCGCTTTGAACTCTCTTGTGAAATGTTCGGTCTAAATATACATGTACCGTACGAAATGATTACTGATTCGGTGGATAGTTTTTTTTTTGCTTTTGTTCAGGTAAAATAATACGTAATATATTTTGGAAAAGTTTCGTTTACGTATAATCAATTTTTAAATTTCGTGTATATTTCTCATATTTTTTCTACTTTTACAACCTTCAACTCCACTGTTGGATATATGCCTCTTCCATACCCTTCCATATATTTATCATACCAGCATTTATTCCTAAATTGACTAACTAACTAACTAACTAACCGTCACGCCGTTTCCCCGCAGGGGTAGGCAGAGAAGATTGAACGCCACACTCTTCTATCCTGGCACACCACTTTTGCTTCGGCCGCATTCATACATCTTCTCATACAGGTTCTACGGTTGTTGCAGCTTTTAACAGGGCCATCCTCAATTGATGTCTTATAAATATAGTTTCTAGAAGAGATATTAATAAGTTTATTAATAATTATTTTATTACTGCCTTTCTTTTAACTCGTAGCGTCATTACCTCATAAATATACATAATTATAATATTAATTGTTACAATATTTAGACTTGAAGCAATATAAATAATGTTTCTAGTCGATTAACCACAACTGGAATCCCGAACGTGTTGAGATTTATCATGAAAATAATATAGATTTCATCATCAACTCCCTGAGAAGCAGAATATATGAAATCATAAGATCATAATAATATAATTAACAAATTATTTTACCGTTTAGTTAATATATATATAAGTTCATTCTTCAATATATAAAGATAAATATTTATAAAGATAAAAATATTCCTAGTCTCTTGCACAATCCTGCACTGTATACAAGAATGTGCATCATTAAATATTCTGTGAAATAATTATAAATTGAATAATCCTCATCTTATGAGAGGACTGCGTAAGATAATATGCGTTACACAAATTGACTTATGATTCAATGATCGCTTGCAAGGTTACGTCGATACTTCTTTTGTGATCGAAGCACTTTGGATATTCGCACCAGTTTAACCAAATGTTTTTGTTTCACCCACATAATAATTATAATATAACATTATAACATAACTATAAATACAAGTGCATTCTTATTTTTCGTACGATATCGTATTATCTTCTAAAGGGATTATCTTTATTGAAAAGTTGTCGTTACAGTGTTTAATGACAGTTTTGACTGACTATCATGGTAAACAAAGTTTATTCCAGTGTCATTAAGTACATTTTGACAGTTCTTCTCGTGCACGCACAACAGTTATTGAGGCTTTTAAAAGGACCATCACCAATACTTGAAGTATTGGATCATATTAATCAAGTATGTATTAGGTATTTCGTGGACGCCCTTTATTCCTGTTGCCTTGAACACTCGCCTCATATATTCTCTATATATAATCATCCTTTCCTCGCTCAAACATCTACATAACTAAACCATCTCAGCACTCCTTTCTTTATTCTATCTACGACGCTACAGCAAGCATTACATTCACATTACTTCTAATTTGTTCATTCCTCACTCTATCGACCAAAGATTTTCTACAGAAGCGCCTCAGCGCATCACACCACACTACATCATTTATGAACTTTGTTACTTCTTTGGATATCGTTCTGAAATTTCCCAAGTACACAAACTAGTTCACTTGTTTTTCATACAAAATGTATTTTATATTCTTGTTATTTAATATTCTGATTGATGTTTTGTTTGCTTTTTTTAATAGAGCTTACAAAAACATCGAGTGCCGTCATTACCAACAGGTAACATCTAGCACATTTAATATTTACCTTTAATTTATTTCATAGATTGTAGATTGGCAAAAAACCTGAAAAGTTATCACTGTGACACTATTTCGCCACTTAACTTACTTGAAGTAGAAGTGAGACGAGTCCCCGAATAGAGCAGATAGCGTTCTTCGACCCCCGCCACCTTTCTTCCTTCGGGCCGCTCCGCCGCGCGCCATGCGCCATGCGCCAGACAGATGTCATGTAGCGAAATAGCTACCGTGACGTCACACGCAGTTTGAAATGTTTGAAAGATTGAAAGCGTCACGACTCGCGACACTCGAGCCGCCTACATTTCACTCGCGCGTCTCGGGCGGGTTTCCTCTCCAAATTATTCACCGTGTTTCGCGCTCGTACTTTTATTTTCCGAAATGACGAGTCCGACGTCACCAGAGAATCGAGTGGGTGACGAGTCAGCCGGACCTTCATCGCGGGAATATAATCTTTCTCTTCAATCGTGTTTTATCTGCGATAATGAATATTATCGTGTGTGTGCACGGTTTCTCAATCAACACTTTTTTATTTTTTTTATTCATTAATATTTACGTTTACATCTATGATACACATTATTTCATTTTGATGGACTCTTTTTCAAATTTTTTACAGTCCCATGAAAGTATAAACTTGTTTATGAAACCGGAGAATGTCACAAGTGTGACAGATAACTGTTTTTTTTAATAATATATAATACATACTACATGCAATAAATATATATAGAAAGATTTAAAGTTGAGAATGTTAAGTTAATATTACAATATTTAAAAATAAGCATGCTAAGGTTAATATCACAAATCTCATCACTCAATTGTTCAATGATTTTACGCACTTTTTGAATTTTGCATAATGTTGTATAGTTCTGGTATATATTCGCTGGTAGATTATTGAAATATTTAATTCCTAGGAACCTGAAGTGGTGTTGCATTAATGCATCTAGGTATACTAGCTGTGCCCGCGCAGCTTCGCACGCGTAGATAGAACTTTCGCGAACCTTCTAGAACAATCTCCTTCCAGAACTTTCAAGAAATTAATCGAATGTACAGGAATCTTCTAGACACACAGACACATTCCGCCACTCAGTTTAGAACCTTATAGAACTTTCGGAAATTTCCTAGAACGTTCTCCTTCCACAACTTTCTATAGTGGGTTTTTCCGGAACCTTCTAGACTCACCGACACAGTCGGCGCGTATGTTGAAACAATCTGAAGCATTTGCGGCCTTCTTATAACAAAACAATGTTCTAGAAAGCACATTTTCGTTACCCACTCCCACCCATGCACAGCCACCCCCACCAAACTCGCATATTTTCGATGTGACACCAAGCTATCCACCACCATAACCACCAGTGGGTGGTTGTGGCTGGTTGTAGAGAAAACTTGGCGGGTAGGGAAACACGGGTTTCTTTTTATATATATATATTATATATATTGATTTAGGGTTCCAGTCATGTGCTCTGTTTTGCTACGTTTATTTTTTTATCTTGAACTATATTTTTTGATTCATAGTTTCTTTGTGTATTTGTAATATTGAGTATTCTTTGTGTATTTGTAATATTGACTATTTATTGGAAAACGTATATTAAATAAGTTTTACAAATTGAGATACTTGAATATTTCTAAATTTTGACGTGAATACGTTTTTATAATCTGTTCGAGGTGTGCGGTGCGTGTTCGGAATCTAGTCAGTTAGTTTTTACATGCCTGTATGTTAAAATGTATACAATGCGGTTGATAATTAATAATATCAGTTGAATTGAGGACGTATGTCAGTTTTCTTTATATAACATCGGCCATTACATAAACGACATGAATTAGCACGCTCAGTCAACAACGCCGTGCCTTGTAAACCTTAATCAATACGACATTACTTCACGTCAGTGGGTCACGACAGCTGATAATCCTTCTGTGCGAAAGATACAAATAAAGATAAGGATAAAATTTGTGAGATTGAAGTGAAAAGTTGCGGACAAAACACATACCATCAACAACACCAATACTTGTGACTAAAGATCAAACAGATGAACCATTTCCACCGACCACACCAGAGAGATCGGGGAACTTGTAGATCCTTCAAAAACTCTGAAACTAAATCATGAGAATTAGTATATAAATTATATTAATTGATATAAAATACAGTATGCTGGCTTTGGTTGCACCCAACCTTATTCAAGACAGTATAATTCAAACTTGTATAATATAAATATATTTTTTTTGCTTTCAATTGACTCAATGTTGTGTTTTCACCAAAGCTAGAAAATGAAACAAGATTTAATCTTATGTACTAAATTAATTCTGTATGTTATCTGTACAAATCTACACCGTTTGACCGATCTTACCCAAATTCTGTATACTTATTCTTTAGGATCCGGCGGGTAATACTGGTGACATTTCGCCCCTCTCCCTTTGCCACTCCCCATCCCCCTGATATATTTTCAATGGAAATTTGTACCTTTCTGAGTCAAATTTTTTACATTTATTTTTTAGGTCCAGGCGGGTAATATAGGCGGTATTACTCCCTCCTCATTTACCTCTCCTGATATATTTTCGATGCAAATCTGTACCGTTCGACCGATCGGACCCAAATTTTGCATACATATTTTTTCCCCATATTTTGGGCCTATTTCTCCCCTGGATTTTCCATCCATTCCAGCCTTGATTAAATGGAAACATTTTTTCCATTAGAGGTTTTGCAAAACAATAAAACCTTGTTTATTTATCCCCCCATAAATTTATTCTCAACTTAATCCTTAACCCATGCAATGCCATAAAGTGATTGTAATTAAGGAGGTACTTTGTTATTATTTTTGATGTATAATTACTTACATACTATTAAGACATATTTGACTTAACGACAGTTTTTTAGAACAGAATTGTAGATTTTGATTACCCCGGTAACACTAGGTCTATAAATCAATTCAATATTTTTACATATGGATTTAAAAACACTTGTTTTTTAATTCTAATTTTTTTTATGAGACGCTTTTTGCCTTATATAAACCTCATTAGGGCATTACCAATCTCACATGAGATTGTACCAAATGCCCCCATAAGGTAAAACTCGTCTCATAAAAATTATAAATGTAGAACAAAAAAACAAGTGTTTTTATTTTCATATAGAGTATAATAAGCTAACGTTACCTTAAATTTTCAATATGTTATGTTTAAATATTGGCGATTAGCATTTGATATTTTTTATTGAGTAATAATATTATTTTTTTACAATACATATATAAATATAAAATCTATAGAAACCAATTTAAGTGTCCACCCTTTCTGTCGCTTCTAGATTTCCATGTTTCATAACGCGTATTACGATCACACCCTCTTCAACATTCCAACAAGCAGTACTAACTCAGAACTACGCTCTCCTGCAGAGAGAATGAAACGAGGTTATAATGATTTTATTCAATGACTATAACATTAATGTGTAATTTGTCCCATTACCGTCAGTCAAAAATCAAGAAAATAGTATACTGAGATACACTTTATATGTATATAACTTTCCCTGCAGGTGTATCCAAAATATTTTATTTCGCTTTGTCTTCTAATATATTGTAACGAGATGGTGAACCTACTAAATACTGAGAATAGTACGACCGAATTCTCTCGAATATTCCAAAACATTATGCACGCACGCACGAACATCATTCTGGAAACGTCTACAAGTCTCTCGTAATTTCTGGAAAGTTCCACAAAAGTCTCAGATGATCTAGAAATGCGGTGTTGTCTATAAAAACAATCGCGTCACGCAACGCAGTCAATCATTCGTGACGGTAACGTGTGTGACATCCCAGCGATAGAACGGTAGCACAAATCAGTGTAATCAAATTCGTGACGATATTACAGCACGCGATATTAGTAAGCGAGCGAGCGAGCGCGGGGTGACCAACATTAGTGATACCAGCGATCTTTCTACGTGCGAATATTGAACGGAATTTACTGGAACTTTATTACTTAAACTGGAGTAATCAAAGCAATAGAAACAGTTTAATTAGTGCGAATTAACAAACAGTGCAATTATGAATGTGTGAAAAATTCTGAAGACATTTAGTAACTTTAAAATTAAGAACGATGCTTTCATTATTATTATTATTATTATTAGACAAATAATATAATAATGAAATTGTTTTAAAATGGATACTTTTACCTTGTTTCTGTACTCCTTCTCTATACCCAAGTCTCCTTACTCTCATAAAGACAGTAAAATAAGTATTTCCCATATTTTAAATACTAAATGATATATGTTAATAGTAAAAAGAACAAAATAAAAATTAATAAATAAAAAATAAAAATAATAATTCGTGTTCAGTGACTTACTTTGGTAATTAATTAAATTTTAAATTGTTCAATTGTTTTCATTCGTCTTCCACGGCCACGTCACGTGACAAAATTGTCACTTGTATTGCCAGTGTGAAATATGCTAGGATACAAGTTATTTGAACTCATTTCATTGAGGTCGGCCTTGCTTTCTTTTATTTACCAAGATTCCCTATTCTGGGCACTGGGCCTAGGTGGAGTCCGACCTCCACCTCCGCAGGTAAAGGTCGTCCTCCTGATGACGTTGAATAAGTATTCAACGAAACGTCGAGATTCGCTTCTCGGATTTCCGAGAAGCGAATCTCGATGGATTTACATACGGTTCGTATAAAATATCCGAAACTATTTACAGTTAAATATGTCTAACGACCGTAATAACAACCTTAACTCTTTAATTTCCTTGGCTCATTTTGTAGAGTAATGAGTGAAGATTCTTTGATCTACTGAGCACTTTTCCTTAGCTCATTTTATATAATAAAGACTGAAGATTCTGTTATTTGGTATTGGCATTTGAAACTCGAGATTCAAATGTTAAGTACCTAGTATTTCATTCAAGAAATTTCTTGAATAATTTTAAATGATTTAGTTAATTTTCATATGATTTTCTTCGTCACAAACATTCCCACTTTACAATATTTTTATACATTGTATGGGAATGATCTACATAGTAATTAAAAGTGGAGATCTGAAAGTTTCGAATGTATTCGGATTTTCAAAATTATTTTGTATCCAAAATATCTTCTTATTTCGAAAGCTGAATCTGGTTGTGATAGGTATGTTGAGTATAATGATTATTTTTATTAAAATGAGGTTTCTTTGCGCACGTTAGGGTAAATTCAACGGTCAAAGGTCACCGTCGCATGGTTGGCTACTTCGTTAATTTTTCCTATAACGCACGCACAAACTTAGGCGGCATCGTCGCATTTTTAGTTTCTGAAAAAAAGGAGATGGATGTTTGAATACTGAAATTATTGCTGTTACTTCTCTAAATTTATGAAATAATAACCTTTTAATATTCATAAGGTATAACTTTAATATTACAAGAACGATATACACTGAAATTTTATTTTACAAAATAAATTAAATTAATGATTAGTTTAGTGGTTGTCACTCTGACTGTCAGCTGCTGGTCAAAAAATACCGTATATATAAATTTGATCCGAGATGTTTTATTATACAAATAAAATGAAAAAAAATGGGTACGTGTTCTTATATGTGCGTTAAAAGTTATACTTCTTTGGCGCAAATAAAACAAAACAGAGCATTTCTCCCCACAGCACAACCGGCAAAGTACAATGAAATGCAAAAGAATTTGAACGTAAAGAAGCGCGAATGAACCAGCCGCAAAAACTGATATCTGAACAGATATCCGTAGATTGAAAATTCCTGTTCTACATCGGCGAAGAGACCGACATCATTCAACGCAGTGGCGATGTCTGTTGAACTTTACAGATACCGAGATTCAAAACCATGGGGAGGATTTCGCATACTGGAGTAATTGGAGTAACTTTTGATATCTTCCATGTTTCCTTGAAAATTCCCGTATTGTAAAAAAAAGTGATTTTTTTTATTAGTTCTAAACAATATTTTAAGAGAAATGTTGGAATGAAATCTGAACCGAGATAATGAGTATTACTTAATTTTTTTATAGTGTCGGACACATCTTTCTCACTGATATTTATAACATCAATAGAATTTTATACACTCCGTGTGATTCCAGAGGTATTTTGTCTTTTGGGTTCTTTATTTTTTTATTTTTTATTACATAACTGTGGTATCCACAGTACCTCTCCATTTAATAGCATTTCTCTTGTTCTCGGACGAGGTACTTTGCTTACATATAATTTTTGTCACATATCATTATTAAAGGTGATAACTTAATAAGGGAGATATTTTATTTTCAGTTCTAAAATAGTTTTAATATTATTTGCCTTTAGGAGGCGGCTTAATTTGTCAGTAGTTCCCTTAATACACGGCAGGAAAGCTATCGATGTGGGTGGCAACGCCGGAGTTTTGGTGACTTTGTCTCGATTATTTTTTTTTATTAATAGCTATTTTATTAAAAAATCACTGGATATCAGTGCGTTTTTTAATTTATTGAAATTTAGTTGGATGGAAAGCACATCCCTTTTCCAACTAATTTTCACCACCCTTCTTCAGCTTTCGCGTATATACTCTTACAGCTTATTAATCTATTTGCTAGTACAAAATTGGCCGCGCACGTCCAGAGAAATTTGGTTCATTTTGACAGAACGTCTGAAGTAAATAACGTATTTATTTAACACCAATAATTATTTATCTCGAATGTTCCAAATGAAGGTGACTATTGAACGAAGTGTTTATATTAAAACCCATCGTCGCAAACACATGACAATATTTTTCAACTATCTTATTAAATATCTGATCAATGAGATCACTTTTTCAAACTAATTTTTATGACACCAATCTAGGCTATTTTTCTTCTCTACTTAGAATGATCAATCATTATAACGAGATATCATCCAGAGATGGCAAACTTGATATATTCTTTATGGCACAGGCTTACTTCAAAAGTGAAATATTAATAAACTCGGTTGACAGTCGCTTGAGCGTGTAATACATGCTCGTAGGCACACGCTCTTGTAACCCGCACAATCGTCGTAAACTCACTAATCTAGAACTCATTCCTAAATTGTATCTATTGATTTGTGACAGTCTTTATTTTATTTTGAATTACGATTAAAAAGGATAAAATACATGATTTATTATTGATTTATCATAAAAAGTGTATTGTGTAATTATATCATATTCAAAATGTTCATAAAATATTTATACTTTTTTTCTAATGTCACTCTAGCACCATCTATTAGGGTTGACAATGACCTGTTGATGGTCTGTTTGTTAAAAAATAGAATTAAATAAAATAAATCTGATCACGGTGAGAGGTAATTTTGCGACGGTCATTTTTATAGAAGGTATGTACCTACTTGCTGTTAACTTATTTTTGAAAATAACTAAACTTTTAAATAAGATAAAAAGTTAACAGTCAAGTTTGTGTTTACTGGGGTATTATACCGTGTTGTTACGACCTTTCGGGCCGACGTTTCGGATTCCATTGCAGGGTCCATCATCAGGGCTGATATACTGATGCACACATCAGCCCTGATGATGGACCCTGAAAGGTCGTAAAAACACGGCATAATACCCCAGTAAACACAAACTTGAAGATTCTGAGTGGCCGTGAAAACCTAAGAACATTCTTAAAAAGTTAACGCTTAACGTTTTATCGTTAATGTTTAAATGTGAATAGGAAATTATTTATACGAAAAAATACGTATATTCATCGAAACAAATGTAATAATTTTCCCCACAGATTGTAAATATTGGTTAAAAATAAGTTGATTATATTATCTCACTTGATAAAAACTCACTTCTTTAAAATGTGTTGATCGGTATGTCTCAAAATTAATTTATGTCGTCCATATTTGTATTTATTTTCCTACTATGAATGAAAATTAATTTTCGTGCTTCGAATATTAAATAATGTGATACAATTAATAATAGAAAGTGTATAGTGTATAGAATCTACGTAAATGTAAGATTAGCATTTGTTTTTCAATGGTTGCTAAAATAAATATAAATTATTTGTTCAAAGAAGCATTTGAACGCGTATTTATCTTTATTGGTAAGCAATATAAAACGCTTATTTATATTATTGGTTAGCATCAAACACTATCGCCTTACACTTCTTGATGAGTTATAGATAAGATTGTATAGTGCTTTGATGCTGCTGATAAAATGTTATTAAACTAGTTTTTTTCTTTCTTTACAGTGAAGACAACGTAAAACTCACATGTTGAATAAAAACAAACAAAAAAGATTATGTGACAGAAAAAGTAATCAAATTCAATAAATGTAATGAAAAAATGGTAATTTGGAATAATAATTGAATGTTCTTGAGAATAGTTCACAACGTCTGAGCACGAGGAGGTCAGCGGAGGCGGGGGGCAAGCTAGGAGACCGCAACTCCTGCAGCGCCACCCCAGCTCCTGGGACCTGGATCCCGGAGACCAGACCCCCCTCGAGCGGGCCGCACCCAGGAGACCGCATGATACATTGACCGAAGAGCGTCTGCCAGCCGATCCGACACATACGAGCGATCACAAATATTCTAACGATAATGAATCTCAAAAAAAACAGACTCACGGTGAGCGGTCAATCGGAAAAACTGCGGATTCTCTCGACCCTAAATCTGAGACAGATCTGGATAATACACCGCACAAGAAGAAAACTCCTCGTCACGCTCCGAATCTTCCGAGACTAAAGAGAATAGAGAGCGAAGTGGACCCGTCGTACAGAGAGAAGAGGGGCAGCGTGACTGAACAGAGCTTCGCCCCTTCCTCGGAACAGACAAGGCGACCTAACGAAGCGTCTCAAATATTCGACAGAATAGTTTTAAATTTAAATAGAGATAGTTTTTTAAATAAAGTTCTAAATCCAGAACAAAAACTTAGCTTCCCGTCCGAAGACGATCGGTCCAAAGACGATCGAAGTTCGAAAAATTCGATCACTTCTCCGGAAAGTAGCTCCGGAGAAAAAGAAGTCAATCCTCGAATTTGGATATCCAAATCAGTGTCGAGGATATTAGAAGACAAATCGAAAACTTCACCGGTGGTTTCAGAAAAAATTAGATCAAAATCTCCGTCGGGACTTTTTGAGTTTGCTCAGCGTCGTTTACCGAAATGGGCGAGTTTTATTAAAAAAAGTGACGAGGACACTGAGATTTTTAACAAATCGCAGGAACAGTCGGACCAATCGAAAGATAAAAAACCTGTAAATATGGAGGGTACAGAGAAAGCCACAAAGTTTTTATGTAAACCTAAGTCAACCGACGATGAAGAAGTCGAAGTTCGGCGCAAGGGCATACTGCGCAGAGTCGCTATTGATGACGAATCCGAAAGAGTCGACTCCGAAAGGTACCCGGTTGCCGGTCCATCTGGAACCTCTAACGCCGAGCCCCCGGAGAGCGGTGACGCACGCCCCTCTCTGAAGTCGTACTCTTTTTCTTTTTTCAAAAGCAAAGATCGCAAGGAAGCTCCAAAAGATGGAAAGGCGAAATCGAGGCTGGGCGACAGCACTTCCTTAAAATCTAAGGATTCTGATAAAAGCGAAGCGAGCACTCCCAGCCTGACTGTGGAGCCGTCCGACTCCTGGCGCAAGAGAGCGAGCGGAAGCGGGTCCAAGCAGACGTCGTTTGATGAGAAATCAAAAACATTTATTAAACAAAAATCAAAAGATTACGGTGGAGAGCCAGTAAGAAAAAACTCTATAAACTTCGGTCACCTGAGGGAAAAGTACAATCGCTGGTCCAAAAGCTGCAGGAATGATGGCGGAAAGGCTGCCTCAGCTGAAACCTTGGAGGTGTCCACGGGCCAGCGTGAAGGCTACGTGCAGGGGGAGTTCCTCGCAGCTTCTATGAGGATATTCCTCGTGGTGTCTCCGCCCGCTAGCAGAACTCAGGTGAGCATTTTTTATAAATATTTTCTACTATATTTTAATCTTGTTATGACGGCAAACATAATTTTTGATCAATAATTTGTTAATTGTCAAGAACACCTCAAATTAAAATAAACAATATATATAACCTGTTAATTTTTATAGAATATTAACCATTGTCAATAAAATAACTGTAAAAATTCCTAAAAGACTAAGATATTCTCTCTATAATATTACTAAAAAATTTTTTTTTGAATATGTGTCAATTATTTAGGCACCTTATTCTATATCATATGTTGCGAGAATCGAAAAAGTGCAAAAATCGAAGTCCCAATGGAGAATATTCCGCTTTATTTTGCTACACAAAATACTCAGTGGAGCTATCGATTCTCTTTCATTATCTGACATAAATTTGCATGTTGAACCCCGAATAAGTAACTCGGAGATCCTACACTAATAATTCAGCATCCTAATAACGTTCGTTTTTGTTCTCCCATCGTAAGAATGTGTCGTACATTTAACTAGCACTAAATGTCTCGCGATATCTGACGCTGTAAGTCTCACTTTACTCCGTCATCAGGGTATGCTGTATAAGCTGGATAATTTCCTACTTATCATCTGAGCAGGCCTTTTCTCCTAGTGGTAGTTGGAAACCACAAACAAAAAATTTCTGGGTGTAAAATATCATTTTCGGTCTTCTTTTTAACGCATGATATATTTCTTATATTACGAGTGTATATTATTTTTTTCGGGGTATATATATATATAAATAACCCCAAAAAAAATATTTTTAACCCACCGTAAGTTAGTTATAGTATCTTTATATTACAATTTATATTTCTATACCAATTTCCGGAAACACATTATTTAAGACGTTACATAAAAAAGACTTTAGATTTTTATACCGTCATAAAAAACGTAAAAAGCGAACACTTCATTTTAAAAAATTAATAAGAAAAAGTGTATTTTAAAATCACTTTGTAATTTCAAACCAATTTGAAGTGATTTTCAATTTCCTTCCATTTTTTTCCAGAATAATTGCATAAATTACACGGAAATTGAAAAAGGTGCTTGGTCTTCACCTGTACATTATCTCGAGAAGAGAAACATAGTTACTTTCTTTTGTGTTTAACGGACATTTGCCAGTGTCTTAACAGCTACCTAGACCGTAAATAATCTTAAACTAATAATTGATATAAATTAACTTTGTTTTTTAATTTATATCAATTATAATTATGTTACCACAAAATAAATTTGCTATATTTGAAGAAGAAAATCTTAAACTAATTAAAATACATAAATGTTTTTAGCAAACATCTAGGAAGTAATTATTATTCAACACATTAATATTTAACTACTTTTTGAAAAAACTCCATTCTATATCGAAAACTTCCTTAATCACATATTTCATCATTAAAAATTGATTGCGGTTTCAAAAACTCAGCAGGTTTCAAAAAGTAACACAACAAATAACTTCCTAGGAAGGCTTTGAAGCACTAGTATTTGCAGGACTTAGAAGTTTTTTATCTCCATATATAAATACTGGCTTAATAAATTATACAATGACTATAACATTTTATAGATAACTTTTTTAGAATGCACCTCAAATAAAAATGAGCTTGAAATATGAGGGTAGCTTTAAATTTATATAAAACATTGTCAAAATAACAGAATAAAACTGATAGTTAAACAATCGTATTCGGAGAAAAATAAAAAGTTTTTTTTTCAAAATAGTGATTTCATTTCATTTACAAACAAAATATATTACTAACTTGATACGAACATAAACAATACATATAAATATAGGATAAAATGTAGAAAGCCTCGCAGTCACTACTTACTTCGCTAGATATATAGAAATAACTCTTCTGAGGTAGGTAGCTTTTTTATCATTTTACTGCCTTAGATCAATACCTAACATTTCCTTTGAAAGAATAAATGAATTAAAATGTATGCAATCTAGGTACTATGTACATATTTATTTTTACTGAAGAACTCTTTCTGATTAAGATATTTAGTACATTTAACTTAGTATATTTATATATATATAACTCATTTGTCTATGTAGTTCACCCGTACTTCAACACATTATTAAGCTTGATTTGATACAACAATCCAACAATCACTAAACTTAACGTTTAAACCAAAACACGTTTTTATTAATGTTAATAATTAATAATAATATGAGAAAATTTTAATATTAAAAAAAATTTAACTGCATTCCAAATAAAATTAATATTCAGCACAAATAACAACAATGAAAGAATAAATTATTGTGTGTGGTTAGTACTCAGTAATAAATACTCAGTAATAGTGAGATCCATTATTTAATGAACTGTTCATATAAAGTTCTTTTGTTTATATCAATGCCAAACACGTATTTTCCAATTACATTTGGAAAACAATATCAGTCGAACGGTCGCTTAGTTTTTTTCATAAACAGCAACTCTTTTGACTACTTTTCCATGACACTTATGGGGCCTTACTTCACCTATTCAGATATTATATAGATAGGATCATTTCTAAAATATGCAGATTTTATCTTTAACCCTAGAAACCCAATCACATTTTTCTAGCCGTAAAGCCCAATCATACGTCAAAACGACGCACAAGGATAAAATGTGTGTAAATCAATATATATTTTTTAAAAAGGTTTATTTAATTTAAACTAACGAAATAAAAAAAGCCAAAATCGAGACAAATACCTTTTATTTAAACCTCAAACTGTTAACTGCAGAAAAAATTGAGATCATCTCGGTTTTTTGCATAAAAATGGTGCAGAAAAATTGAGATCATCTCGGTTTTTTGCATAAAAATGGTGCAGAAAAATTGAGATCATCTCGGTTTTTTGCATAAAAATGGTGCAGAAAAATTGAGATCATCTCGGTTTTTTGCATAAAAATGGTGCAGAAAAATTGAGATCATCTCGGTATTTTGCATAAAAATGGTGCAGAAAAATTGAGATCATCTCGGTTTTTTGCATAAAAATGGTGCAGAAAAATTGAGATCATCTCGGTTTTTTGCATAAAAATGGTGCAGAAAAATTGAGATCATCTCGGTTTTTTGCATAAAAATGGTGCAGAAAAATTGAGATCATCTCGGTTTTTTGCATAAAAATGGTGCAGAAAAATTGAGATCATCTCGGTTTTTTGCATAAAAATGGTGCAGAAAAATTGAGATCATCTCGGTTTTTTCATGTACTAAAAAAATAATAAATAAAATCTTATATTTGTTGTTTTGTGATAATTAAATCAACATTTAACTATTATAAAATAGTCTCACAGTATAATTCAGATTTTATAAATAGTTTTGACACACATGAACATTGTGTTCGCCGCGTATAGATTTTTGGCATTCGAAGCCCTGTGTTTTGGTCATTAGATTTTTTTATAGGGATAAAATCCACGTAATTTTAACATTTTCAATAATTCAATCACATGTTGATGTTTAAAGCCTCATTATCTCAAAACTACTCCAATTCCGCTTCGTGAGTTTTACCTCTTAAGGGACGAGATAATCCGTTTTTTATTTCACATAAAGAAACAAACACCCATAACACTACATTAGAAAGAACAACTTTTATAACTTATATATAATAATTGCATATATTAGCATTTTTCAGTATGAAATTAATTTATTTAAGAAATAATAATTCATGTACTAATTATTTCGAGTGCGTATCAATCGACGTGTACAAAAAAGGAGAAAAAAGTTTGGATATATATCCAATTTTTGATATACATCGGATATATGTATATTAAAAAATTGGATTTTTTCGAACCCTGATTTGAACTGTGTTTGTGATAATGTCACGTAAGGAATGCTTCAAAGTTGGGGTCGTTTTGCATCCAGTCAAGTCAATGCTTTTTTTTTTATAAAAACTTTACTACTCGGTGGTTTTTTTTAGTTAGTCGGCTTGTTACTATAGTGAATAATATAAAAAATTATAAAAGCCATCTTGAGCATCCTATAAAACACCGCACTGGGCCACCTATTTGTCTTTCTGTTGCAAAATATGGAGGAGCACTTTTAATTGAAAGTATCAACAATGCCTTTCTTAAGAATCTCCTTCATGAGAATCTTCTCGTTAGCTGACTGGTTCAAAAATTCTACGCAGTCCACCATTTCGTCATCGACATCACTTCTGACTTCGTCTTGAGTCACGCAATCTTCCTCTTCTGAGTCTGTATCCTCGGGAGAAAAATAATCATAGTTATCTAAAATGAATGCTATATGTTCAGGTTTTAAAGAGAAGGCCATCTTGTCCTCGGAGCTAATAATGTTTTGTATTAGATATAAAACAAAACACAATGTTCAATGTCGTAAACACATCTCAGTAAAATTGCAAAAGTTACACAAAGCCCAATCATACGTCGAATCGACGTGCAACGTTGCGATTACTATAGAATTATGATAATTAACACCTCGTACACAGTCGCCTCGATCGAAACAAGCGTGCGACAAAGATCGAAAATATGCTTTTGAGTGTGCGTCAAAATAGAAAAGTCCAGAGGATATTATAATCATCTTCAATGATTGGATCATTTCTGGAATATACGGATTTTATCTTTCACATAATATTGAAGAAAAAGTCTAGAGGCGTTAAACCACACAACTTGGGCGGCCGATTTAAATAAAAATTATGATCCAGAATATTTGGAACAATTCGATAATTGTTTCTTTCCCGGCTTGTGGCGGGCAATTCTATCCTGTTGAATTATATATTAATAAATAAAGCCTTTATTCCCTGATCAAATGGAGTACAGTTTTAACTCATATAATGATTGTAACTTTAATCAACATAATAGAATAATAATTTAATTCAATTAAGTAAGTCTATAGCAACCAGTTTGCTGGTCAGGTTATCTTCTAACACAGGCCTCTCCTAGTTTCTTTCACTCACCTCTGTCGCGAGCTAGTCTTCTCCATCCTTTTGGTAGGTTATCTTCCCATCTCTTGATTTGATGTCCTTTTTGTCTTTTTCCATTTCAAGGATACCATTCCATGACATCTTTCGCTCATTTTTCTGTGTTTATTCTCATAATACGACCAGTCCAGTTCAGAATAGGCATCACCTAAATCCAAACATTCAGTTTTTGACCAAAAAATTACTCATCACTGATCGATAACGTATTTACTGTTACGATGACACCAGCTTTATTTTCACGTTTTTGTAGTGAAGTGTCACAATTTCAACGAGATCTGCAACCAACTATACCAGTATCGACGAATTTTTGATAATGGTCTAGATTTTATTTTCAAGATATCATATGCGAGATTATATACCCTGAAAAATAATAAAAAAATATAACTCTAAAATCACGGTTGACGTAAATCACCCTTTATAAGACGATACATAAAAACCGTTGCGAGGTGTTTGTGTATTCACTCACAAACAGCAACACGCACAAAACCAACACGCATTATATCGATGGGCTTATAGGTAAACACTCGTTTCAATATCGAGCGAAGAATAGGCCCGACTCGAAACCTCCCAATCTAGCGAGGCTTTCAGTGTGTACTTGTAACGGACTTCAATATTATTATATTGTATTATCAACTTGATTTCAATAGTTCTCTCTTTTTTTGGTAGGTGCGGGTCTGTATCGCGATAATAGTTTATTACAGGCATTTTTAGGTAAACCTTTTTATCCCGTGTCCCTGTCGTCGCCCGTTTTAATATATTACTGCTTCTCTTTCTATTATCTATGTTTACATTTCCTTCATTTATCTTCGCTAGTATGAGTCCTTGAATGTGTTGCCTCGGTTTAATATCAATAATGCCTCACGGGTATTTAAGTTAATCTCTGCGTTACGTTTATTTTTGGTTACTACGTCTTTCCTAACTTGTATTTAAATTCATAAAAAAGAACAATAAATTATTTTCTATGAAAGAACGCATAAATTAAAATAATACTCTATTAATATCAGCATTACAATGATCCAATATTCTCCGTATTCATTTTCCCGTAGTCTAATAAAAATTAAGAGAATGCTAGTAAATCGATCAAAAAACGTTAGTTAAAAATTCACTAGATGCTATGTACTTTTAGCAAACTGACAGCATAAAATTATTTAGCTATTAAAATATCTATATATATATATAATTTTATTAAGAAAACATACTTTTGTAATTTTCGTTACGGCGCGTGTGTACAAAGAAGATTTTAAAATCGATATGAGATATATATTGCACATTAAAACATCTAATCGTCAGGAAAAGTCAAACAGGAAAGGTCAAACAGGAAAGGTCAAACTATATACGTTGATGTCTCAGAAAGTATACGACGCGGGCGATTTTAATGATATCAGGAGAGATGATTTTTAGATTGCTGATCAGCTATGTTCGTCGCGAATTTGAAATGGCGGCACGAATTGGCGCGCCAAATCAAAATCGGGAAACCGTATATTGTGTAGCCCCCCCTGATACAAATAGAATACAAAAACATGGCAGACACGTTGAAAGCTTAAGGGAAAGTTAGCAAATCAGATGAGTTGATTTAGAAATCGATAAAAACGGATGAAACTCGTCGCGATGATTCAATCGGCCTACAGATAATCAATCTTCTGCTTCTTCTTTCTCAGCCTTTTTCCCTCCACTACTAGATGTAGGCCTCTTCTATTTTCCTCCACTCATCTCTGTTTCTCCCCTTTCGCATCCAGGTTCTTCCTGCCTGCAGGATTATGCCATCAGACCACCTTTTGGGAGTCTTCCGACGCTTCTACCGACGGATTTTGGGTGCCCATCTAGAATCCCCTGTCGAGCCATATGTCCAGCCCACTGCTATTGTAATTTCGAAATGCGGTCCATAATATATTTTTTTCTAATCGGTCCATAATCATCACACGTTTTTATGTTTCCCGAGTGATCCGAAATCATCAATTAATTGTCAGCGATTCGGTATTGTCGCTCACACGAAGGAGGTCACGTCCATTATTAAATGCGAAAAGTAAATGTCACAGATTAATAAAGGAAAATGTTAGTCCGGGGTAGGTTGAGCCCCTATTCACCCCTTAAAGAATGTCAAATATACTACTTGCGTCGGGTCACCGATGCGTTAGTTGCCGACGTAGCCAAATGAGGCAGTTCTCTCGAGTCAAATGATGGACACAAGTCATATATATATTTATAATGTACTATAATGTACTGTATAAAGCACTATTTATAAAATCTTACGACTTTTTAAACCTGTTGATATATATTATATGTAGGGTATAAAAGAAAAGGACGCAATATCCAAAAAAAATTTAAAATATTTCCGATGCAATCACCGACGATTACTAATTTAAAATGTAGTGAATTCTAGATTTTATGTATCTATCCCATCCAAAATCATGTTTCCTACAAATATATTGGCTATGTTTCCAATTAAATCTCGAATTCAGTACATTATAAATTAGTAACTTTGCTTTTATACCCCACGTATATACATTATACATTGTCGGAAGCGCACTTTTTAGTCCCCTTTTTGATGTGTAACATCTTTCCTCTCGCTTTCCTGCAATCTGTGGCAGTGATTTCGAGTAAATGGACGGAAATGCGTAACAGGAAACTAGACACCGGGGATGCGCGCGCAATTTCATTTGACTATATATTTCTGACAGCCTTATATAAAATGATATAATTTTATTTATTTATTTATTTGTTTATTTATTCTTTTTTTTTTCTTTGACCAATTTGACCAATCTTCGAGTATAGACGTACTTTATAGAAATGACTGTCACTGCTAAATTTATACTTTTAATTGTGAGATGTCAAATGTTACACATCATATGCGACTATTGTAAGGCTCCCTCGTTTTTTTTTCTAGATTCTTCCCACCGATTAGTTGGGGTACATCATGCGAAAATGCGTTGCTTCGATTACTGGCACAACATACAACGCGGATTTCAATCGAATTCAAAATAGATATGTGAGTGAAAGGTTATAGCAATTAGAAGAGACATTCGGAACAACTTATTTTATTATAAAATGGTTCGACAATTTACTATAAGTTCGTCACTAGCTCGCCGCTGTGCATTGTGATATTATAAATTGGAAAAATGACCTGTGCCCTTTGGCATACGAGAAGAGCTTGCAATCCTTAATAAAGTGCTAATGGCAGTTTAATGTATAAATTTAACCTGTAATTATGGGGTGACCAAAATGGAACATTAAACGCGAACACAACAAACGATATTTTTACATATAGATGATTTATAGTTACCATTCTGGCGATGCTTTGCCGACTTCATTTTTATGTCTCAGAGTTAAATATCCACTAATATGGCTGGCTCCTTCCAGCTCTGTCTAATACCAGTTTAGACATGCACGGTTGAGTTATCATAGACAACAACCCTCTGCATTGCCATAAACTCACAAAATATACGAAATCTTAGTTGCATGATCGAAATTATTTCAAGTCCATAAAATTCGGTGATTTTGCAGGAATTACTTTGTACAATCTTTGTTTTGTTAAACTCAACTGAATTAAGAACCTTTTTTTAAAATGTGAAATTACAGAAATATTGTTACGATAAATGCCGAACAAAAAAGGTAATATTTACCGAAACATAAAATATGAATCATATATATTATTAAAAACGGCGAAGTGATGTAAATCTAATTCACCAATAGGTTTCACACTTGTATGTATCCAGTCAGTTTGCAGTTAAATGCTGATGATCATATAAGATAAGATAAGAATTTGGGCTGCGATGTACAATTTTCTGCATACGAGTATTACTTACAATTATTATCAACAGTTTAATAAAATAATCTTGTTTCATTACCAAAGAATGGAAACACAATATGATTTTTTTAATTATTGCTAATAGTTACCTTGTGATTAAGATTAAATATATTTATTTGTTTAAAAATTTAGCAGATTCGCCCTCCAGTCAAGTCAATGTTCATTCATATGTAAGAACTTGCCGGTGCAATGATCATAATACGACTGACCTGGACACAATCCAGATGTTGATTGTAGATTCGCCTAGCTCATTATTCAATGGATATGTCTTTTCTCTCATTTTTTCTTCAATTACATCTAAGGTACCAACCACACTGTAACGAATAAACTGTATATTATAATATGTTTAAAAATCTATGTTTTGAAACAATTAGCTTTTGTTACGAACACTTCTATACCTATAAAACTCAATGTCTCTCTGTCTGTCTATCTGTCTGTTATCTATACAAATTTCCACTGTTCGTCCGATCTGAACCAATTTTCATACTTATTCTTTAGGACACGGCAAGTAACATAGGTGGCATTTCTCTCTCCCAAATCTCTTAAATATATATTTTACATGAAAATGTGTACCGTTCGACCGATCTGACTCAAATTTTGAATACGTATTTTTCAGGAACCGGCGGGTAACATAGGCGACGTTTCCTCGTACAAAATTTAATTCAAATACAGCTAATACTTAAACTTTCCCAAGTTTTCATTAAGCCCTTCTAGTTTTTATCTTTACTTAAACTAATTGCTTTGAACCCAGTTAACCCTATGTTTGAGTTTAGTATCAGTATTCCTTCAATTTACTTTGCGATATTTCGCACAAGAGTGAATATATTCACAAGTATTGTTATTTGGAGGATTATATTACTTTTGAAATTCAAATTCAATGCCTTCCTTTTACATTCGATAGCAGCGAGCATTGAAAATTTTTCCATTCATCCTTAAGATAACTCTTTATTGTAAACAATCAATATTTCTTATTGTTCACTTTTTTCGAGATTCATTTAGCAAACTCGAACGGAGATGATTAATCAGTCTGTCTGTCCGGCAGATAATTTTGCTGCAAAGCCTCCTTTTTTAATCGCCCTTGGTATTCAGGAAACAGGATAACGCCTTGGCGGGTTGTGTTTTCTTTTATATACGGAGAAAAATTGTTTTACATTTTTTCCTTTGGAAATCTTTTGATGCCTTTAGAAAACTTCTGTAAAGGATTGCTTTGAAACTTGGAGACATCCTCGCGTCCAATGAAAATTTATGATTTTGTTAAATCTTTCACGGTACAGTGTGATAAAAATCTGGTATTGGAACCGGTACTATAGATAACACGCGGAAACCGCGGAAAATTTCAGTTCTTCCACTCATAATAGTTCGCAATGACTTGTATATTATTTGTTGTATATTTTGTAAGTTTTAATAAATTTTTTACAATCAATAAATATATTTCAAAGATATTTATAACAAACTAGCTGTTATTGCCCTCGTAAATATTCATACGTTTCTTTTCATATAAAGTACTTCAAACTTGAGACTAAACGTAAACCACGCGTATGTACCTTTATTATTTATCTTATTGCTATTAATCTTAGCTCTATAAGTATTTGCAACTTATTTGAAAGGCTAAATATTGCAAAAAAAAGATAGGTCAACCGCTGATAGATTTGTTATGATCATCTCGGTCTGTTGTCATCTGTCTTCTTCTTTTATAAGGATTCAATGGCAGTGCAAATGAGAGAGAAATACATATTTGTACATGAGTCATACAAAACCTCTCAATAAAAGGTTATATTATCATAGCGGAGATAGAGCATCTGTGTACTCGACAGGAAACCTTCTTTAAACAATGGGTATCCCTCTATGGAAGATATTCGTAAGCATGCAAGGCACTTAGCAGAGACCTAAACCTTTTAGGTAACAGGTTATTCGGAAGATGGAAATACTCGAATATTTCGATTAATCATTATAAAGTAACTATTGATTTCTTTACTAACAAGAGTAATTCCATAATTTATTTCATGCAATTTATAACGAAAATAAATTAACCAAAATATGGCATATTGTATATTACCAATACACGGCAGTTTTAGTGAAAACAAGCTTTTGGAACTCGAACACAGAGATCACTAAGCATTTTTTATATTTATTTATAAAGAATCGGCGCTGGCAGTGACGCCACTAGTAGTTTTACTAAAAATATATATATTTTTTTTATTTTTTTATTTTACTAAAAAAATTTACTAAAAATATTAATCGGCTATTTTTTTCTAGTGTACTAAAGTCATCAGCCCGACATAGAAATATGCTAATTTTAACGTCTAACCTTTCAAATGCGTAGTGCTACGTACGTAACCCTTTCTACATGAACGTCATTCTTCGTTGCAAATTAAAGATGTGAAACTATTATGTCAAATACTGCCGAAAAAATAGTATTTTATAGTATTTCAAAATATATTAAAAATCACCACAGACATTGTGTGCGCTTCAATAGTTACCAGGGGTCAACGAACGCAATTTATATTTTTGGAATATTAGTCGGACGATAAAAAATAGTTTGTAAAATATTGTAGATAAAAATATTTTACACAAAACTATTCTCATTTTTCAGCTTAAAAAGATGGAATTGGTTAACTTGTAAGTAGGTACTTAACGATGCATTAATTTTTTCACAAACCTTGAGGTAACCTATGTACCTAGGCCTAATCCATATTTCCCACGATTTAATAAATAAACAAATTATTCTTTATATGCAACAATAGAAATATAAAAAAGTTATGTAAAAACGACCATAAAAACAAAACTGAACTTGGTAATTATAAACGGAATATACGTAGGGAAAAACTTTAAAAACAGGCCATAAAAAGAATCATAAAATTAAAACAAATTGCTCACAAAGAAGAAACAGAGAGGCAAATCATTTAAAAAAGTAACTCATAAAAACCAACTTTTTATTATACTCCCTTTCTCATTTACCTACTAGTGGAAACTGATTTGGCGCTTAACCTACGAGTTGGGCTTCGGTCGAGCGACGCTACGAAAGGGAGTAATAAAAAATTTCCAAAAATCCAAAATTATACTATAATCAGGTTCCGTGTCTACCAGACGCGGTGAAATATTTTCATACAACTTAGTTTTTCTTAATGAAAATTCGATAGATCTTCTTGATCGTCGCCAAGGGTCTTTTCAGAAGTTTCAGCTCGATTGGATCACGGGAAAAGGGTTAAAAATCGATCCAAAGTTTTTTCGTCAAGCAAGCAGACGCCACGAGTTAATATAAAGGGAGTAAAAATAAGATATAAAACGAGACATTAAAACATATAATAAAATGAATAAAAACAGATAATTTATAAAGTATATTAAAAAATGTCACAACGGATAATATAAAAGAAAACGAAGCGATTCATTCAGATAGGATACCGTAAAATATAATAACGGACCGTATAAAGATGTTATAACAGACGGAACAAAACAGCAAAGTACATAGAAAAAATGTTGGATATTATAGAACATCAAAACGGAAAAGAACAATTTGTAAAGATAGGATATTAAAAGATAATAACAATAATAATAACGAGCATGTAAACGTATCTTAACAAACGGATGTTACAAAAGAAATAAAAGTATTCGTAAAGTCGGATTACAGGAACTGGGGAAAAACAATTTATATAAAGTATCGTCAACTGACCACATACATAAATAGTAAGCATGCCTATATTAAAAGGATAACAATGGACGACAAAAATGGAGTAGACAGGTTTATTTGTAAAACATTAATAACCTCGCAGGACTATATTCCTGCCTTGATTATGAGTCGAAAATGTTCAAGCTATCATGACCTAATGTCAATAGTTAAGGAGATATTCGACTTCAAAGTTTGCATTTTTTTTTCAATATTTCTGACTTGTTTTTTGTAAAACGTTGGACTATCATTACATTAACTCATATCGATTACGAAAAATTCATTGGTTTCAATACAAGCTAAATAAAATGATAAAAACCCTGAAAAAATTCCAATTGGAATGTTTTCCAATTGGAATTCGAAGATTTTTATTTTTTTATTTGATTTGTATTAAAGAGAATGAATTTTTCGTATTCGATATAAGTTACTGTAATGATAGTCCAACGTTTTACAAAAAATAATTCAGGAATATTGAAAAAAAATGCAAACTTTGATGTCGCATATCTCCTTAACTATTGATATTAGGTCATAATAGCTTGAACATTTTCGACTCACAATCTGTACTCATGACTGTATATACGGATCCGTAACAGCCGGAGCATACCTACACTATTAATTTTAATGGAGAGATGAACAAACATAGCAATATCATATTGATGTAACATATCTATTACAAATCAGATTGTAATCTGTGTATGAAATGTAGTGGGCGCCAGCTCTGGCAAATAGTCTCAGGCTACTTTGCTAGATTTCTCTGCATTAAAATATATAGCTTTTTTGTGATATTTAAATGATTTAATTTTTAAAATTATAAAAAATAAATATACATAATATAATTGGGCCCATATACAGAGCCAATACTTAAATGATTTAAAGGTTAAGTTATGCTTTAAAACTGTTGTTTTGTACTGCATATTACACTAAGCCTACTTTAAGCATTGAATTACTAAGGGCCGGTTGTTTCAAGTTGGATTAAAGTAAGCGTTCCTTTAAAACATAGATTTTTACATTCTCCACCAATCAGACGATCCGTTTTCGTAAAAATCTATGCTTTAATCGAACGCTTGCTTTGATCGAACTTGAAACAACCGGGCCTAAGTGTTGTCTTTGTATTCGGGCCTTAATATAATTAATATCGAATATCTTAAAATCGGTTATGTTATATTGTATTCTTCTTTTGGAGTTGGAATTTTGGAGAATTGCTTCCGACCTACCCATTTGAATCATAATATATTGGGTCCAATTTACAATTATGTATTTTTTATTAGTGAACGATTTTCAATAAGTATTTAGTATGTTATATAAAAGCAATTGCGGGGCTAAAAACGTATAAAAGTATTGAAAGGATGTCGACGTTGCTCTCAGTAGGTAGTTGATATACCAAAATGTGAATACTACGATAACAATTGAGATAGCAATATTACGAAATATATGTTGTATTCTGATTTTTTCCAAGTAATTGGTTACGTAAAAATCATGCTGCGATGTTCCCACTGCACGCCCCTAGTAGGTACTGGTATTAAGTATAAGTATAAGTACTCATCTTATGATTAATATAAATTTATTACAGAGGATATTTACGTCTGGTAGAATTCGTGTCTCGTCTTTATTTTTAGTAAATGTTTGAAAAGAAGGAGTAACATTTCTTAATTATCTTTACAGGTGCGGTCGAGAAGTCTCAACAACTTGGACAGTATCGAAACCAAGAATACAAGGCTTCTAGAATCCCGCCTGAAGGCAAAAATGTTTTTCGGGACCAAAACATCGATCCCTGGCTACTTCACGTCCTTACCAGAGCTGACTGCATTAAATTTTACAAGTATGAATTATTATACATATTGAATGTTACGAAATAATAAGAAGCTTTTATAAAATTCCTACATTTCAATGTTCTGAGGACACGACTGTTGTTAGTCATCAAAAACTTAAATTCAAACAACAATTTAGATGTCGCTATTTGTCCACCATGTTAGTGGTTTATCATATAAATAGTATATTAATTTATTATTTCATTGGCTTTAAAAATTATTCCTTCACAGAGGGACTTCCGTACAAGCCAGGAGCGACCCAAGGAAAGTCAGCATTTGTAAGAAGAAACACCGCGAAGTTGAAACACACCAATAGTCAGGTACTACTGTAGGTGTTACCTTTGTGGTGAAAGTGTGAGTAATTTACTAGGCAAAAAGGAAAATGAAGTCTGTAATAGAGGGCAGAAATTAATATTTCCAATGTTTGGGGAAGTATTGTTATCGTTAGAAATTTGTTTATGAAATACAATCTTTATGTCAAACTCTTTATTAAACTAATATTTTACATCGAAATGAAGTGTACACTATTTTGATACTTGTAATTACTGTGAATTTAAATATGTATTTTTTCAAAATACTGAACTAAATATTTTATAATATAAACATAACAAGCGATTGACTTTATTACGTCTGAAAATATGTGCCAAAAGATTAATAATTTTTTTAATTATAACTTTTCAGTCTTCACTAATGTGCTTAGATTTGTGAAAATCATTTATAGTTCTTAAATACAAAATATTATGGGAGCTATGTGGTGAGAAGAGTTTTTGTTTGGTCATTAACGGAAACAGTCAAGTATCGGAAATGTGATTATATTTAATGAACTTCTTTAAAAGATTAATTCTCTAACCCTTAAAAATAACTCTAGGCACATTAAAATTCCAAGATATCGAAAGACAAGTCGTCAAATACCGCCCATCACAGGACTCAACCGTTCCCATAACAATTATCGAAATATTTTATTACAAACCACGAAAATTCGAAATCCCAAACCACTGAATCTTTACTAAAAATTTTATACAACTGTCGATTTAATTTTAATGTTAAAATTACAAGTAATTTCACTACTCACCCGCATTTTAAATAAATAATTATATTGGTGAAATTTTTGTAACTCTAACTAAAAACTCGAATACAAAAATAGGTATTCTAGAAAAAAGCCGGATATACCAAATAACTTGCGGGGACTGTGATAAAAGTTATAAAGCCAAACCAAACTTAAATACAAGAACATCGTCATTCTCATCCTAAAAAATAACAACTTATTTGAGAAATCGTGTACCTACAATTGAAAAAAAATTGTTCCCGATTGTTCTCACTTCCCACTATTTTTATTATAAAAAATATATTTTGAATATAATTTGACAAGTAAGCATAAATATAGTAAAAAGCGAGTATACAGGGTTATTTGGAAAACATTAATAACCTATAGCAGGACTATATTCCTGCTATAATTATTAGTCGAAAATGTTCAAGCTATCATGGCCTAATATCAATAGTTATGGCAATATGCGACATCAATGTTTGCATTTTTTTTCAATATTTCTGACTTATTTTTTGTAAAACGTTGGAGTATTAATAGAGTAACTCATATCGATTACAAAAAATTCATTCGTTTCAATACAAGTTAAATAAAATAATAAAAACCCTGAAAAATTCCATTTGGAAAACATTCCAATTGGAATTTGAAGGTTTTTATTTTTTTATTTGACTTGTATTAAAGGCAATGAATTTTTCATATTCGATATAAGTTACTGTAATGACAGTCCAACGTTTTACAAAAAAAGGTCAGAAATATTGAAAAAAGAATGCAAATTTTGATGTCGCATATCTCCTTAACTATTAATATTAGGTCACAATAGGTTGAACATTTTCGACTCATAATCAAGGCAGGAATATAGTCCTGCGAGATTATTAATGTTTTCCAAATAACCCTGTATAAGTTATGTGTACTTGTCCCTGCGGGTTTCTAATTTTTCATACAGTAATGAAAAAAGCTTTTGACAAAGGCTGCAAAACACACGCATTAACAGTGGGAAGAAATTCTCATTCAATGAAAATTTCTTCCCACTGAGCAAAATGTTTGTGTTTCTGAACTGGTAGAAGTTACCACAATGTGTGCACGAAGTTAAACAGCTGAATGTTTTTAGGGTTCTACCCGAGACTACTTCCGACTCTCCCTGCCATCCAGTTTCGAGTATACAGAATCACTCGAAGACAAATCTCCGGAACTTAAAAAAATCAACCAGAACTCTATCTTCGTCCCGGCCATTGGAAATACATCTTTAAGGTATGAGATAGAAATATCTTATTTATTTTACAAATGACGTGACAAAGCATCACACTGGATGTAAGACTTTTACAGCTCTACTCTCGTATTACGTGTGAACTTGCCACATCTATCCGAACACGACCACTTACTTCCTACATATGTACCTACAATATTTCACTAATGCTCAGCAGAAAACAATGAAATCCACAAAAATATATATCATTACTACAGAGTTCAACTGAACTCATTCATTGAAAAGTGGAACTATGTCCTTCTTCGCATATATTACAACGCATCCAGTTACATTATATATATTGCTTAATGAAATAAAAAAATAATGTGAAAAAATTTCACTCCAAAACCGAGCCTCTTGAAGTAAAAACGTCATTTTGTAATAATACGTGACTTACTGAAAAAATTTTGGGCACGTGGGAGTAAATTCAATGTTAAAGTCGTCAATCACTATCACATACACTCGCAATACTTTTTCATTTAAAAAAAATGCACAAATAATATTAGATTCGATTGATAGAAGAATCCAATTTCGAATCCTGGAAGATTAAAAAATATGTTTACAATTAAATCCACTATTTTTTGGCGTATTAAAAAAAACCGTGCTGGGCTGTATATTTTGCTTTGAAACACCATGGAACATAGCTCTTCCACTGTGTTTCAACACTAAGTATTACTAGAATTGCCGTCAACGACAGGTCTCAATCATGGAATAAAATTGTAAGGTACTGTACAAATATACCTAATTGCATTTTGCTCGTACAAAAAAGAGAAAATAAAATAGTAAGGGGATAATTCAATCTCCATAATGATACACTGTGAAATAAATCACAATTATATTTGGAAAAATATGAATCACGGCCATAAAACGTTAGCAAAATGAAAATAAAAAACAATAAAAGATCCCGGAGAAAATTCCATTTTCATAACAGCATTTTCAAATAACGTAATCTCGTCACTTCAAAAATTTCTATTGGTTATACCATCATTCGGGAAACTGCCAACTTAGTTTTCATTGGCGAATCGTGAGGACCATACCATACCACGTGATGATCAAATCCTACAATGGTGTGCAAACTTCGTATTGTTGCGTACCAAAATTTCACTTCAACTCACCTTAAAATAAAAAAATTGTTTTTTATCAATGTTTTGTTAACATGTGCTTTATCGTGGCAATAATGACTTTTAATAATCCGAGGTAAGGGATTATACGACGCGCGCTTGATTTTTGTATAAATAGGTTTGTCTTGTCGCAGAAAAAACCGTTGGTTTACTATTCAAAGAGTACGATTTCTGACAAACATACACATAACGACTTCCATGTCCTATGTTTTTTGGATAGAAATTGAAATTATAAAAATTGCTTGGTTATAAAAAAATGCATTAAGTAAGTAAGAATTTATTCCGTAGTTTGTCGTGTGCATAAAATCTCATTTAGGGTCCATCATCAGAGCTAACGTGTTGAAACACTTTAACGAAAAATCTCTGGAACTGACACTGACAATCGAATATTTTTTTCAATCAACCGCATGTTAACCGGTGACAACGGGTCAATTAGTCAGTTGCATTAACGGGACAGTTAGCCAATTGTATTAACAGGCTAATTAACAAGTTGCATTGACGAATCAAAAAAGCGGATGCTTTAAATATATTTCAGAGATGCCGCTCAATGGGCATTGGAGAGTGAAAAACTGAAGGAGGAGCAAATGATGAGTGACTTTTCCATCCGCATCGACGGCACCTCCCAATATCTGCAGCTGGAGGCCGTGGACGCGGGGCAGCTGGCGGGCCGCCATGTTGTGTTGCACGGTAATATCTTCTTTCTAACTATAACACAAATCATCATTTCAGACAATTAACTAACTTTCTATAAACCACGCCGATTCTATATCTTCGTCAGGACGGACGTACAATCAATTTCCCTAGCGGTTAAGCAATTTAGTTAATTAATTAAATAGATGTTCAAATTTCTTGACATTCTGAATATAAAACGAATAGGTATATGCTAAGAAAATTATCTTAAAACAATTTAAAAACACAAAACCAAATAATAGAACTCCGATATACAACGCGACAGGCACTAAAATGGAAATTAGAAATGTACCGATGTTTAACCCGACTTTTGGTCAAAGAAGTCATATATTTTGCAACTTAGCTCCGCGATATCCTTCCTCCAAACTTGGAAAACATTGAAAAGATTGACGAGTTTCCAAAAAAAGATGATGCAGACAAATTAATTTATATTAATATTTTACAAAAATTATACCATAATAATAATACCATTCGGTACTCATGAGCCACTAAAAAACCATATAAAATTCAATAATTCAAAAAGTGTACAAGTATAAAACATATCACATTTTTCAGACATGCGAAAGCTGAGAAATCTCTTCAGGAAAACGTCAATTGGGGTAAGTCCCTTATTAATAATTGATAAAAAATGTGATAAAAAAATTCGACGGCTCACAGCTTTAGTTCCTTGATTTTTATCATTTTTTTTATTAATGAATAATTAAATTGCCAAAATCAAAAAGCTGACGCTAAAGTTACCGCCATGACTATAAATAAATACAATTGCAGCCCTCATAGTTCAGAGAGTGCGACACTGGCTTACCACACCGGGATTCCGGGTTCGATTCCCTTTGAGGTCACAATACAACTGTGTGATTTACTCAAGCTAGCGTGTTTTTGTGATGTGATTCGCTATAGTAATTTGGCTTCGTGGCTTGTTGTGGCGTAAAAACATAAAAAAAATGAAAAAATGATACAGATTTTATAATGAAACACATTAAAAAAATATATTTCTAATTAATGATATATACCGAATATGAAAAAATATATATATATAAACTGGTGAAATAATATATGAAACTTTTTTTTTTCCATTTTCAGTTGAAATCCTCCAGCAAGCTCTCGAGTCCGGCCAGTTCCAAGTCTTTTCACGATCCTAAAACTCCATTGGCCCTAAGGCTTCAAAAATGGTCCAGCATATTTGGCTCCAGGGTAAATTTTCTTATATTGTTTAGTTAAATATTTTTGCTTACCATTTTCTTGTCAAGCAAATGACTAACACAGGACTAACGAGTAAATTAATATTAATTAAGGATTATGAAGATAAATTACTCCAGAGCTTACATTTTTTAGTATTAATAATTCATTCGTTTAATAATTTTATTAGTTATTTTGTATAAGTCAAATAAAATGATTAAAACTTGCAAAAAAACGATTCTGTAGAAAAATTTAACTTTTTTAAATATAAAACAAAGAAGGAAAAAAAAGAGTTTTTTTTTTTACTTTAAACAAGAAAAAAAATACTATAAAAAAAAATACTATAAGAAAGTTACCAACGTTACACGGAGTCACGAAGACAGACAGACAAGGAAATTATTATAATTGGGATTTACTATTTCTTATACAGTGTGAGAGATTTGTTAATTGGTGTTCCTAGGCGGACGCTCTGGTGATGGAGCGGCTGATGGTGAAGCTGGACCAGATGAACTACGTGCGGCCCAAGCTGCCGCCCAACCTGAGGCCGCTCTCCCTGCCAGAAGCGTCTGCGAGACTCATGGTCAACATACAAGACATGACACTCGAGGACTTCATGGACACTGACGGTAAGGTTTTGTTTCACACAAGGCTGGGGCAAAAACATCATTTTCTTACCTTTCCAAACACTACATGTAGCGCGGAATAATGTAATTAGAAAAATTACATTTTTTATCGGTTTACGTTTTCGCATCGCATATTGTAAAAGTTTATACAGATTGATGAAACTGAATATTTTTATTAATTTCTTAAATATTACTTAAAATTCTTAATTCGACACGCCATTGTTCTTTATACTTTATAATATGGCTAAAATAAATAAAAAAAATTAAAATGTCATTAGTATTTGAATGTTTACCGGTCGCGTAATGTGTTCAGAAAAAGAGAATTAACTGAATATTTGTAAGATTAGTTGTACAGCTCACTCGCCTCACCGCGGGAATGAAGGCATCGAGAGATATCTCAAACTTGTAACCGAGGCCTCGTCTCAAGAATGCGCACCTGGAACTAGAGATACATTCATTTGATATACCCTTTTATCAAGATCATTTCCGCATGATTTTTCCCAAAAGCCAGACTTAAAACGTGTACACATAGAAAGGAAACAGTAGAAAATAGTGTAGTCGATTTTGGTAACTCTTTTTAAAATATAATGTAGGTGCCACACAACCCCACTTTGGACGGTTAATTAAGGGCCAGTCTTATAAACGAAAAACCAAATATCCGTTAGTAAATCGAAAATTAACGAACGGAGTGCCATTAGTTAGTAAATATTATCGATGCTCGTCTTATAAAACTTTTTTGTCCTTCCGTAAGTATCGCAATATCGTACTACTCTAGTCTATGATTTTTCAATCTGTCAGCGGCGAATTATATTTCTTTTCTATAGAAACTAAACTTCTATAAATGTAACCTAAAATTTGGGATACTTCCCACAACATTACACTGGTCTTTGAAATGCCAACATAGTCTGCAGCAGCTAATAATATTGATCCAAGAGCAAAGAATCTCAAGGCAACAAGCAATTGTGTGGTTGGAGATAATATCAGATTCCTACTTTTATTTATTTTTTTTAATTTTTAAAATTTTGCCCAATATCTTCTAGAAGCTCTTAAGCAGACCTTTTCGACAAGCGAAAACGGTAGATAAAATCTTCCCCATCTAAAATATTCCACTCCTATATTGAACACTCTTTGTCGTCGAGTTTGTTCTTCATTCGACGAACTTGAATACAATGATAACTCGACATTGCTATCTGAAAACATTGTTCCTTGAAAATATAGCAGCAGTCAGCATATATATATGTACATGTTAAACAAACAGCATGAAATGCAAATTAACAACGAATCTAATCTTAAAAAATAATACGTCAATCTGTCACACTTCTGTCAATTTAAACTAACGGACGGTAAACTGGTGGTCCGACTGTCAGTATCGGCCGTCGGTAAAATTTTACTAAAATTTGACTAACGGTTTGTTTCAAGACAAAAAAATGACGTTTGTATTGAATTTTGGTTTATTTGGTGTGAAATTTAACTAACGGACGTTTATAAGACCGGCCCTTAATAGCGTACATCGTTATGAGTTCTGGGTCCTTTTATTCTAACAAAACCAGAGAAGAGTTATACAATAAAATTGACAAACATTTTGTCTCTACCTGTTGACACATTGCGCAATCGTGGCGCATGAAATATTGATAAATTTTTAATTTATTTTACTACATACCTAATAAGTATGAAAACTATAACACATCGATTAAAAAATTTATAAATATTGATAATAAAATATTTTAAAAAATAAAAAAATTCACCACTTTTCATATCTTCTCTTGCATTTTGTGTACCTACGTCTTAAAGAGTTAGTCTTTTAAGAGTATTTAGTTTAACCTTTTCATAATTGTTTAAACGCTTACATGTCGTAGTATTTTTTTACAAAAGGCAAAAGTATTGGCACCTGACATTGTGCTAAAGTGTAGGTAGACAAGGAATTTAAGTTAGTTCATGTCATTTTATTTTGGTAGTCTAATGGTACCCAAATTTAATCATATTTCCTGAACGAATTTTAAATGTTTTACTTTCAAATAGTAATTATATGTATACTATTATAATTATTTATTAATAAAGTAATAATTCATTTGATAGCTTTGTAGCTTTAGTCAATGCTCTCTAAATAAATGAAATTTTGTCCTTACCTAATTAAATGACTGAATTAATTAATTTTTTATTGCATAAACATAGCCAAATTTTTATTTTTTGTAGTTTTAAAGCACCAGTAGCAAATGGCACTCAAATGATTATTTTGGAGTCGTGAGTCGCCGTCTGGTACCCTTTGAATATTGCTTGTATCAGAAGTAATAAAGACTTGGAAAGAGAAACGTCTCTTTTATTTTCTTAACTTTTTTTGTGGCTCATTTGTGTCTATCTGTAACTAAAAAGAAGTATCCCCCTCAAATCCTTAGAATCTATCGATCTCTAAATTAATTTTGTGTAAAAATGTGACAAAGGGAAATACGACACTTGTCTTCAGATCCGAGGATCAATGTAGTGTGTGATCAGTGTTAAGAGAATCATCTCCTTCGTTGAAACGATTCAGACCAGATAATTTCAGAATCAAACAAACGATATTCATTCAACAAAACTACAGTTTTAATCAATACGTTCTATAAAGTTCTGTAATTTCATCATTCCAAATAAATGGACGATTTTTTCGGCTGTCTAGGCCATTGAAAACCGATTATGTAAAAAAAATAATTACAGAGCGAAAAAATGGTGTTTTATTTTTAAGGTTATGTTTGGTATTTTTGCTACTGGTCGTTTCTTAAAAAGATATCTTGATTTTTTTAGTTTTTGATGACCAAAAGGAATTGCGCCGTCAACGGATTATATTTGAATTAATCAGTACTGAAGCGGCTTACATTTGCAACATCAGGACCATTGTCGAGGTAAGACTTCAAAATTGACTTGTGGGATATTGAACATAACGCAGTTTACCCTTCTGTGGCTATTGATAGTTCTAAAAAATTATAGATATCGACGACATTATTATTTTCATAATATTTTTTCTTGATTAAATTGTGTAGTATTGTAGTAATATCATCAAATGAGGAAAGTATGACACAACAGACTTCTTATATTACAAAAAAAATAATTAAATAAATATAAATTACATTTTGTATTTGTTACTTTAGTGCACATTATAATTCAATATTCCATATGTTATGTTACAGCTCTTTCTAGCCGTGGCCCTTTCTCTGCAGAAAGAAAACATTTTGGTTGACGTCGAGACGGAAAAGATATTTTTAAATCTCCCTGAAATCCTAAACATCAACCTTCACTTTTGGAACGACACCCTGTACCCCATGCTGGAGGAAGCGGGTGTCAAGCGGTGAGGAAAACTATCATTTAGAGTTCATATCAATTCTGTACATTTTTTAAACTGAAAGTTCTTCTATTATGATTTTACCTCATATTCTTACATACTCGACCTGTGAGACAAAAAAATTAATGAAATTCAATTGTACTTATACTCTTTAAATTGTTGAAAATGCAAAACCTGTTAATTGTTCGAAGAATATTTTTCTTCTGTATGAAGGCTTGAACTTTATGGTGACATTATTATTAAAATAAAATACAAATCACTGTTTTCACCACGTTATTAGATTATACAATGTACATGTTTCGAGAACAATGTTCTCTGCTTCAGGATTGTTGGTGTACTAAAAATTGAAAAAGTTAAACCGTGCAAATCTGCTATGATGAAGGGGAAGGTGAGGGGAGGGGGGAGTCGGAGTTAATTATTATTGAATGTCATTTTGAGAGGATGAATACTTAGGTGGAAAAATATTCAATAGTGGGTTATGCAAAAATTACGTCTGTGTATTTATTATAATAGGTGTACCTATAAGTAATCAATTATTTTTGGTGTGGAATGTTTGCTTCAGTCAAGCTCAGTAAAGTGAACGTGTAAAGACGTGTTTTATACGCAATATTATAATCCGTGGTCTTGTGATTTGTTACAATTAAATTAATTTTTTTTATTACTCTGTTGTAAAATGGCGGACAATCAACTAACTTAGAAAATTTACGTCATTGCATGCCGTTTCACTTTCTATCGGGTGTTAATGCAACGGTTGCAACAAAGAAAATTTGTGATGTGTATGGAGACGTATTGAAAATAAATAAGTGCCTACGTTGGTTTAGAAAATTTTCCGATGGTGATTTTGACTTGTCTGATAGCGATCGAAGTGGGCGCCCGGTAAGGTTTGATAATGACGCTTTAAAAACACCTAGAAGCATATCTTTTCTTAAAAATCTACCAACAAGATGGCAAAAGGTCCTAGTTATGGAGGTTAAATCGATTAAAAATAAAATTAAATGTAGTTAAATTATTTTTTTATTGCCACTTAAAGAATTGATTACTTATGGGTACACCTTACATTTGGATTAATATTAACATTTTTCCTAATTTCAAGTATTTCTAGATTATTTATGTGGGATCTTATAACTAGCATGTAAATATTTTAAACCTATATTAATATTAAACTAGCAGGAAAGCAATCGGCTTCGCCGATTGCTTACTGCTAGGCCCTGCGGGCGGCTATTGTGTTTGCTGTGCAGCAAACACAATTGTTTACCTATGCCTACGTCAGCCGCTTCGCGGCCAATTGTATCTGGAAAATTTCCATTTTTGCTATTGTGGCCGCTTCGCGGCCAATGACGGTCGTCCCGCGGCCAATTGTGTTTGCTCTGCAACAAACACAATTGATTTCCTTACTGTTACAAAGTTAATACAATTTGATAATTGGCCGTATTTTGAAGTAAGCAATATTTCTTTTTTTGTTTCTTGACAGTTACTGTATAATATTGTGATGCTGTCAACTCTGAGTTTTTAAGTTTGGCTGGTTTAAAAATAATGAATTCATCAACATTGAGGAGAAAAAAATCAGGTTTTGGTGTCTATGGTAGCTGTCAGTGACAGACAAAATTTCAGTGAAAAAATCAGGTTTTACTGTCTATGGTAGCTGTCAGTGACATACAAAAAATGAAACAGCTGTCGAATTCTTCTTTGTATTTATTTTTATCGATAAAATTACAGCGTCTTATTTATTAATAAATTACATAGCATTTTAGTTTAATGATTATTGATAAATGAATGTATTTTAAAAATATATCATTTTGTAGTCCATTTCACGACCATCATCTTTAATACTATCCACATAATAAAATGTAAAGATTGGACCTTCTAAACGCCCGAGTACATCTTCGTTAACCAATCGAGCATGTTCATTCTTTGGACACAGTATCGCTCGTTTACTCATTAGGGGAACATCCGCTATAGAATGTACTTCATTATATATGCTTTGAACAACATTTTGACTTACACTTTCATTTGGAATAAGCACTGATGACGCATACTTTCCTTCCACAGGAGGCAGCTTTCCATCGCCTAAATCTAAAAGCCACTGTGTAAATGAATTTTCACCTTCTAAAGCGGGAACATTAGTTTTCAAATTGAAAATAGTAAAATTTTTCCAATGTTGGCTGTTTTTAATAGATTTCACTACTAACTGACCGCGAGAAGCCCTTCGAGAAACTGGTAGAATTTGTCTAGTCGCCGCCCAAAATGATTACTTTATTGCCAAAAATATCATTATTACCCATTATATCGCGCAGAGTACGTTCAATTATATCTAAAGCTATAACTGGCGCCATCGGCGCTTCATCCCAGATGATACATCAGCTGCACTTATAATTGCACGGTTCTTGGATGTCACTCTGCATGTTGTGTTATTCTATAAATCAAGAAGTAAATTAAAAGCCATGTGACATGTACGTCCACCCGGTAATAAAATTGCTGATATTCCTGTCCAAGCAACAGATAAAACTTTCTTAGATCTTCCTCTTCAAGTATGTATAATAGTCTTATAAAGGAACGTTTTACCTGTGCCACCAGGACCGTCAATAAAGAAACATTTTTTTGTTTCAGATACATCTGAAATTTTTTACTTAATATACTGTCGAAAGCACAATGTTCTCGATTGAGTTTTCCAGCCATCTCTGACCCTAAAGAACTTTCTAATGCTAAATTAATATCAACCACTTCATTATAAGTATTGCTGTAATCTGGTCCCGGCAAACCCTGTGATGTGCATGAAGAATTTTCATTTATTAATGCCTTTTGAATATACAAAAGGGAACAATTTTGTGCAATTTCTGCAGTAGCACCTTGACGACTAAAGTCTTCTGACATCAAATCTTTGAAATCGTTCCACAGCTGCAACGGATCTGGTGGGAGGCAATGAATCATTAATAAGACAAATAGGTCACGAAGAGCTTTGGGCATCATATACGTTGAAGCTTCAGCCATGCAACGCTGCCATTCTCCAATATCATCGATGAGTCCTAATTCTCGTACTGCATCACGAAATGTAGGAAGTAAGACAACCATTAATAGTCCGCAAAGATTCAAAGGACGTAGCCCCAGTCACTTGTAAAAGAATAAGTCTTAAATGGTATAATTCTATATTTCTAGGAGAAACGGGGGACATGCGACCAATAATCTTGTCCCCGCCACATTGCCTCTTCTTCCACTGCTTATTGCTAGAAAAAACATAGAAATTAGTTAAATCCTGATACTTAATATTACATGCCTCATTATCTTGTTGGTTAAGTTTAAACCATGCAGTTAATGTTGTATTATTTAAGGCTGTAGAGTCCAACCAAATTCACCTGATGGAAATAACAATGGAAAAACCATCGGATCTAAATGTTTTGATAACATATTAATACGCTGGAGACCTCCTACATTCTTAGGGTGAACAGCAAAATCTACGTTTGGCGGTAACCTACCTTCGTAATCTGCTACATACACAATGGCGACTTCATTATTATTAGATGGAGCATTATACCTTCTTTGGTCATCTAACGAAGAACGCGTAAAGAGTAGTTGAATATTCCGCATCTGGCCCCCGTGCTCTGCAACTATAGATTCTTCTTCCTCAACCGCTTCTTTCAACCTTTTGTATTGGAGAGCATATGGACTTACACGACGGATGACATTATCAATAGTTTCCATTATATTTTGTTGACATCTAAGGTTAGACGGATGGCTCATACGTACCCTGACTGCTTCATCCGCATCGTAAACATATAGTTGCGCATATGCCGGCACCTCTCCATCACTCTGCAAACTTCTAGACGTTCTATGATATACTTCACCTGAAATTTTTAAACAATACGGGCCTACACCTGGTATGTCACTTATTTGCACTCCGAAAGATGCAAATGCATTAGCACAGTTGTACTGCACATTTAAAATAAGATTTCGCATTTCTTCCTTCAGCATACACTCTTTGCCTAGCTTTTTTACGTTCCCGCTGGTCAGCATTCCTTCTTTCACATTCCTCTTCTGTTATGTTTGACAGTCTACGTCTGGCATTTCTTCTTTCATATTGTGAACTCGAATCGCATTATCAAATTGCCGCTTTGTGATGTTGAGTATTCCATCGGAATTCTGAAAAATAATAATATTTACGTATAATACGGAGAAAATGACACGTAAAATGACATTCGCGCCACGCGCTGTGAGTCTTTTGAGTTTATATGAGAGACGTTATGACGTTAATCTAAGGTTAAGTTCACTTTGCAGTTTAAATAAAATATAAAGCGTAATAAATGTTTAATAAATAAATGTTTTGAACGTTTATTGAAGCAAGATTAATGCAAAAACAATAAAAAGAAAAGCGTAAACGTATACTTACTGTCAATGTCATAAAGCGTCATTCTGTGGTATGACCAGCACAAAAATTCGTTGACTGCAATTACGTTGGCTGTTTTAAATACACGGATTCCACGAAAATATTTTAAAAAATCTATAAATTGCGATATTTTAATTTTCGATAATTTGGATTTGGATGTTTTTTGATATCAGTTTGTTCGTATTCCTATATTTTTCAATCTTTTTAATGTACTCTAAAATGTTTTTTTTTAAACTGGCAACAGAAATTATCAGTATGCAGAAACGACATTGGTTGGAGTAATTAATATATAGATGTATGGTCATATTCTATGAAATTAATGTTTTGCAAAATCAGACTCAACATGAGCGTAGAATTTTATTTTTTGTCGCCTGGCCAAGCTTCATTGTGGAGTGATTCCCAGTCGACAGCTCACTTTGTGACACCTAAAAATAACTGAAGTATAATCTGAGAAATGATAAATCAACAAACTTTTTATTATACTATTCTTTGGAATATTTAACGTTCTTGACCCGAGACAATTATACCTTAAAACCATACTTATAAAATTCCACAAGGACAAGGTAAATTTTAATCGTACACAACAAACACGGGTTACAAGGCTGGCAAATACAATTAATTTCGAGGTACCTAAAAGGAAAACGTTTTTTGGGCAAAGACAATTTAATTTCACTGCCCCGCTGTTTTTAACAAGTTACCTAATGAAACTAAAGAAATAACTCTACACAAACCTTTTAAACATCATATTACTAAGTTTATAAAAATATCAGGTAGAAGGTATGCTGAAGAAGTGATCCGCCCTTGACCTCTGAATTGGCAAAAACTGATTTATATAATTTGAAGTATACTATAATATAATATTTATTTTTTTAAGTACTTAAATTCTTATCTTAATTTTGTATGTGTACTTTCTTTTCTTTTCTTTTCTCTTATATTTAGGTATTCCTATGATTTACTTTAAATTCTTATCTTGATTTTGTATGTATATTTTCTTTTAGATTCTTTAATTGTCATTTTTTATTACTACATAAATACCATATGAAAATAACTGCCACAGAACAGGTTCTTACCTAGTGTGGCAGTTATTAGTATCTTGTATTAACTAATGTAAATGTAAATAAACAATAAATAAATAAATAAACTTTATTTTCAGCTTCAACCAACAGGCCCTCTATGACACGTTCCACAATTTCCGAGAAATATTCCATCCGTACTCCGAGTACGTGGAAGCCCAGGGGCGGATCCAGATGTACACTCGGCACTTGGTGGAGACGGACCCCATCTACACAGCGTACTTGACCTGGTGTGAATCACAAAAGGAGTGTAACAGGTAATAATGCAAACTGCCCAACAAAATTAAGAAAACTTTTATTTTTTATAATATTTTATATTCTCACCTACAAATTGGTCAGTTGGTCATTAATGATATCGATATGGATATGATGATTTGTTATGCAATGATCATCGGTGTAGCCGAGTTATATTTCTAACGCTCGAACTAGTATTATTTTTTCAATTGATTCAGCAACATTGCGGATTGAAATTTTTTTTTAAATTTATTGTGTTAATTGTATGTGTCTACTTATATTATTTGATTAATTACACCTACATGTTTCGGAAAAACCTTTCCATCGTCAGGATCATATTCTATCATCGACCTATTCTTTTGTTTTATATCGTATATAAAACACTCTGACGATGGAAAGGTTTTTCCAAAACATGTAGGTGTAATTAATCAAATAATAAACATAAGTGGATATATACAAATAATACAATCAATTTTATTTTTTTATAACTAGTATTAATTGTGCTTTAAACTTAGCCAAGTTTAGCCAAGTTTAGCCAAACTTAGCAAAGTCATGAAGAATATATCCAGGTTATTGTTATTAGTTAACTGCTTGCTTGACTGCTAGTAATCGCTGTAATGAATCACTAGCAGTTAAGCAAGCGGCCATCGCCGATCGCTTGATAGGCACTGCAAGCCTGCGTAGACCTGCAACTGACTATCAGCTGTACTGGCCGCTACGCGTCCAATAGTGGCGACTGGACGGCTATTAGTGTACGCAATTAACTGTCGCCCATTGCCTACTGCTTTTCATATGTTAAGGATATTTTTTTAAATCTATAGTGGCAAAACCACGCGTTGCATACTTCGTTTCTGAAACGATCATAATATAGATGATCAGTTGCCATATATGCTTTAAACTTAGGCACATTATCAACTAAACGTACATATTAACCTTAAAATTATGTGCTTAAGATAAGGAGATTATTAATAGGGTAGGTTTTGAAAAAAAGTTTTTTATAAACCAATATAGCGCGAAAAAGTTGCCCAGAGAAAAAAACGACGTAAAATAAATTAAAACCGGTTGACATATATGCATCGCGCGGGAGAATTTCAAAAGCGAGACAATCTCTAAAATAAAAACTATTAGACACTTCGTGCCAGGTAAAATATTGAATTCAAATGTTTTACCGGAATACTTGCCTTTTGTATCCTCCTGCAATCCTACGGGAAGCACCTACATGGTGATGATATTATATCACTTATCAAATCTGACACTAACCGCATTACAGATATCAAAAAGATTTCTTGTCACACTCGGGCAATCGAGAAATGTGTCAAAATTGTAACCAAGGCCTTAGCTAATAATGTAGATATGAAGCTAGAGGTGGCTACTTCAGATCTAAGCTGTTATCAAAATCAATTATGTCTGATTTCTCCCAAAAGTAAGAGGAGAAAAAAGAAAACCATGTATGTACACATAGAAAAGTAACAATGAAACTAGTTTTAAAATATAATTTGAAACAAAGTGGTTCGTTTCAAGTTACGTGTATGAGTAAAAAATAGAAATATAGAAGAACACACAGAAATAAAAAATAGTAGAAATATCAAAGTACACACAGAATATAGAAGAAAATTAGCACAAGCACGTAGGTCTCTGGCGTAGTCACAAAACAATATTACGGTGGAATTCTTGATCTCACTTCACAGATTCGGCGGTGGCTCTTGCTGAAAAAACGACAGCAAAAGCGATGGCAGAGAGACTTCTCGGAGATAAGCACTCGACGAGACTCGAGCTTCACGTCAGCTCGCCTTGGTTCGCTCCGGCAGGAAAACACTGCTCGATGTCGTTCCCTAGGTTCGCCAGGAATCCCTTCCGGATACTTCCTGTGTAAGGCGAAGATTGTTGGAGCCTTCCGAACACTATATCCTGGCTGGAAGTATGAGCGCACGGCTTTGATACTTTTTTGGCGGCGTTGGGGACAACCGTTTATTTGCTCTGGCTAGGCAGAGTCCCCGGCGGCCAAATTCACTGGAAATGTACGCTTTTGGGAAACCTGATAATTTTATAGGGCGGCCGGACGTATGAGACATAGAAAAAAGTACTGGATTTTCATTTACACCCCCCAGGTACGCGTATCAAATGTAAATTACACAAATGCCAACTCCGGATGGTTGGTTGGGCGGGGCGCGGGTGGAACTTGCGCAGCCACCTCCTCGTGGTGAGTTCTGGTTCGGGTGAACAAAATGGTCGAACTGGTCGAATTGCGCGACTGATAAGTACGTAGCGCGTACTTACCCGTTACGAGAACGGAAGTAAATTTATAGACCTACTTTAACCTACGGGTATCAACCTTCAATACTGTAGAAGACAGTTGGTTTGGGTCTAAGATAGGGTTCCCGAGGACAGTCGTAGCTCCACAGTTATGGAGAACCTCGGTCAGTATGTCCCCATTTCATAGATAAGCCGGGGGCTGAATGTGTACATTTTTTGGATCATATGATCATGTCATAATGTATGCTTTGGTGTTATAGGCTCAAGCTCTCTGATCTTCTCGTGAAGCCGATGCAACGCCTTACAAAATATTCACTCCTGCTCAAGGCAATCGACAGCGAGACCGATCCCGGGACGGACAAGTGCACCTTGAAGTCTATAATCCTCAACTGCACGCGGTACATCTCGTCTGTAGACCGAAAGATACGGTACGTCCAAGAAATCAAAATCATGGATGCCTTCATAGAGAACATCGAGAGCTACGACGTGGTGGTACGTATTTTAGCATTCTTGTGATTGTTTTGCTGAAATATTTATTATTATTTTTGATTTGGAAACTTATTTCGAGAAAAAAAGAAAAGACTCCCATCTCCGCTATCGTCGTCAGGTTGAAGGTAAAGTAAGAGAATAAAATATTTAATCTGTTCTCGTTGAACACTGGTAAATTGGTTTTCATTTTCTTCGATCCTCTTTGATCTTCCTCCAAGGAGATCATCAAAGTAGTTCTAACGAAATAGCACAAACACTAAGCTTGTGCAATCTTTATAGAACTACCACTAACAAGCATAAGCATACAACTTATCCATAAAAAGCAAGTTTTTATTATACTCCCTTTCTCATTTACTAGTTGAAACAGGTTTGGCGTTTACCCCACGCGTTGGGCTCGAGTCGGGCGACACTACGAAGGGAGTAATAAAAAATTTCGAAAAATCCAATATTATACTATAATTTTTTTTTTTTTTAATAAATGTTAGATCATTTTTATCGTCGCCACGAGTCCACCTGCAAAGTTTCAGCTCGATTGGATCACGGGAAAATGGTTAAAAATCGTTTCAAAGTTTTTTCGACAGATCAGCAAGCAGACGCTATGAGTTAAAAGAAAGGGAGTAAAAAAAAGATCCATATATCGTAGAATATGGCTTCATCTCTACTAAATAGAGTACCGCACAAGAATAAAAAACTGAAAAATCCTTCTGTGTTTGCACAGAATATGATTAATTTAGGAAATTGTAATGATTGAATTCATTCCTAAATCAATGAAACCTCGTCCAAGCGGAGAATATCTTTACACATTAAATTAACACTATTTAAAAAATAAACACTATTTGTATTTTTCAATTCTTGACAACTTGTTACCATAAATTATAATTTTCCTTATAATATTTCGATAGACGACAATTTCCCAATTGGTACTATCGCTTTTTATATTATTTTGAACACAAAAATATATTTTTTATTACATATGACAATTATTGCATTTTGAATAATTTTTAACTTACTTCTGTTCATTAGGAATCAAAAGACGAAGAAGTAGAAAGGTTATTAAGATTGCACAGCGATTTGAATTTAAGAACTAAGTTCCCCTACTACGAGCCCAGGTTCCACCGCACGGTCATCCTGCAGGGCGAGCTCAAGTACAAGGACAAGGAGCAGAAGGTAAATCGATTCGTCACCTTTTTATAAAAGCATTTGATTTACATCTGTCTGGGCGCAATCCATTCTGACGGCCAGTGCAAAGTAATGAAACTAACAGAGAGCGAAATATTCAATGCGACTTTTTATTTGCGTATTGAAGTTATTTTTTAATAATAGCATTTTGCTAAGTAGAGCTCTCGGAGCACATGCGATTTTTATAACACCATTTTCAACTACTTGACGTGTTTTTAACTATAAATGGTTACGGATATTTCATAAAAACCGTATGTTTTTGTGAGAAACGATTCTCGACGTTTCGTTGAATTCATATTCAACGTCATCAAGAGGACGACCTGTACGGCGGAGGTACAGGGCGGACTGATTATTGCTTCCGGGGGCGTAAATTATATACACTTTGTTGTGGAGTGTTCACTTCTTTTACGATAGAGGTTGGCAGTGTGCAATATGTACTGGTTACGTCGGTAGACTTTTCTGTGACGGCGACGTCTCTCAAAGGTTGAATCAAAGTCGTAAGAACAGGGCGCCAAATACTTGATAGTTTGTAACTGTCATGTCTATTGAAATTGGGATGTTTGTATATTTCAATGGACTCCCTCACCAATCTGGGTATAAGGTGCGGTTCTGTTGATAAGATTTTTGTCTTGTCAAATCTGATGAAGTGACAGAGATTCCCTTTGGATGCATGTTCGCAGATTGCAGATGTATTGGAGTTGTTGTTTTTAATTGCTCCAATATGTTCCTTCAATCGTGTAGCGATATTGCGTTTGGTTTGTCCTATGTAGAACGTTCCACAATCGCATGGTACTCTGTATACACCTGGAGACTCGAACGGTGTGTTATCTTTCACACTACCCAACATACGTGTTTCTCGGAAAAAGATACGGTTCCTATAAAATATCCGTAACCATTTACAGTCAAAAATGTCTAACGAACGCAATACCAACCTTAACTCTTTAGTACTTGATGTGTGATTATGTACATAGGTGATTCTTTAAAAAAAAAATATTGGTTAAATGTCATTTGGAAAACCGCTATATTAACTTTGATTGGTGAGCCTTGACTTCACTGTGTGAAAAAAATAGTGCCACGAAGCGCGCGCATTTCATTGCTTAGAAATTTTAGCTTACACTGATGTATCGTTTATTTTTTTTATTCTCGTCTATTAAGTGTTGGAATAAATATCTTAAGATCCCAAGATCTTCAGAATACGGCCGATTAGTTGACAATACTCCCGCTCAAAATCAATGTCCGATGTCATTGGCATTGTAAGAAAAGTGTTTTGCAAGTTCAAAATCTGCTTGATGATTTTTTTGAAGACATGCATGTACATTTTTACTAAGCGATGTGTTGTTATTTTTTAATTGGCGTGGAAAATTTCTATCAGGCTCAATTATTTGTTTGCACTTAATTTTACAAAAAAAATTTTTTTAATATATGCTAAATTTTAAAACATTTTTATAAACTACATGCAAAATTTATAAAAAAAATGTAAAATTAAAAATCATTCAAAAGTAAAATAAAAAAATATACAGTAAGAGGTTAAAAAATTAAAAATATAAAAATACAGATTTAACAGAGCTAGTCCATAATACTTAATAAGTACTTCCTTAGGTATACTCCTTAGGTATATTCCTACCTAAATTATGAGTCGAAAATGTTCAAGCAACTACGTTCTTATATCAATAGTTATGGAGATATGTGACTTTAAAGTTTGCACTTATTTGAGTATTTCTTAATTATCTTATGTAACATGAAAAACCATCATAAAAGTAACTTATGTCGAATATTTAACATTCTTTCACACAAATAGAAGTCAAATAAAATGATAATAACTTTCCAAAATATATTTTTCAAATTTCCGTCTGGTTTTAATCATGTTATTTGAATTGTATTGAACGAATATGTTTTTCATGTTCTAAAAAAGTTACTTAAACAAAAATCTTAATTATAACACAACATAAATAAGAAATATTAAAAAATATGCTAACTTTGAATTCATTTATCTCCATAATATTAACATTCAAATATTGTTGCTTGAACATTTTCGGGTCATTAATTAGACCTGCAAAGTGTTGTGAACTAGTTGATGAAATGAAATAAAAATACGTCAGAATTTTTTTTTATACTTAAAAAATGAAAAAAATTACCTAATAAATTTTGGAAAAAATAAACTTTTAAAAAATATGCTATAAAGAAGAACGGACGTTGCACGAAGTTACGGGTACAAACAAACAGACAGATGGATGGACGGACTGACAATGAAATTATTATAATTGGGATTTAATTTCTTTTTTATGCAAACTTGTATATTCAATTTTTATTTATTACCTCATACCTACACATATTTGTTACTTCGTCAAATAAATATTGATAAGTTAATAAAACATTCAGAGAAAAAGAAAATTCCAAGATTTTTTATACCTCGTAAGCGTGGCAAAATGGTATCGTCGATATTATTCAAACGCATTATTTAAGGCGGACAGTGTGGAACAAGTTCAAGTAAGTTGATATTTAGTATAGGTAGGTACTTCTTTATTTTATCGTCATAAATAATATACTAAAATGTCGACATCTTTTCGTGCTTCAAAAATTATATGGGGATCAAAAAATATTTTTTTTAATATTTCACTTCCTCTTCGTCGAAACGCAAAATTGTTTGCTGTTAATTAGGATAATTTTTTACCAAAAATTTTCAATACATTTTTTTTTGTATAAATAACATTTCTCACGTTATATAGCTTAAAAGTTAAAATTTGATAAATATGTCAGTACCAATGGACTAATATGCAAAACGTTTTCGAGGAAGAGTGTAATATGGATTTTTTGTAGACAACGTCACATGACAGGTACACTTTTCTCGTAGTAAATCACCTGTTACCATATACATATTTAAACCTTAATAAATATATAAGTAAATATGTCAAAAATAAAAAAATCACGACCACTAAAACGTTTTTTATTTTTTTTTATTTATTTAATATTCACTGAAGTATAAAAACATTTATGTAATAAAGTTAGCCAATTATATGCCTAGCACATATTGATTAGCGTGTATTATCCTTTTCTATTATTTACTAAGGTTTATTAAGGAGATTAAAATAATAATGCTTAAAATCCAAATCTAAACTATAACTGAAAATCATTATAAAATAGATGAATGTATATAAACTCTACAGACCAAGCCAGTAAGTTGCTAGGTAGAAGATAAGCTGGTTCGGAAACGTCCATGTGTGAGAGTTGTAACTTGTAATTGTAACAACTTTGTAATTGGTTTTTGGTATTTTTCAATATACGCAATATGTATCCGTGTATATCTATACAATATGTGTTTGAAGTATGTTTCATAATTTTTTTTTATTTCTTGGATAAATACATAAAAGTATAACGTTCCGCGCGATCATTTTTCTTAGTACAAATGTGTAAAATAATGTACGCATTATATGAAAATATTCTCGTGTTTGATCGCAGGACCGACATTTTTATATTTGTGAATTTTGAATAACTATTTTTTATATTGCATAATTCTTTTGCACATTTAAAAATGCGTATCAGTATTATTTTGTATGTTCATTTTACCTTGATAAATATAATTTGAATATTTTTCCAATAGATTGAGATTCGCGGCGTTTTGCTAACGGACATATTCTTGGTCTGCTCGATCGGCTCCAGAAGGAAAAAAACCCACGGCATAAAAGTAATACGGTGAGTTTGCTGTTTCACTTTCACCATTATTAGTTATGTTGTAAATGTGATATAAGTATGTTTCTATATATCGTAAACATTTTTTCTACAAAAATATGCCGTTAATGACTTAACTATTTACTTTGCGATTTTACATGATTGCGATAGATACTAAGTAATGGATTCATACAAATATATTGCATTATTTTTATCATTAATTATTAGCGTTTGCATTATACAAAATTGCGTTAAAAACTTTTTGTGCTGTCACTTATTTTTTAATCTTATACTGATATGTTATTTTAATTTTGATATATTTTTTAATAGCTTTATAAAAAAATATATATAAAAAATATTTCAAAAATTTAAGTAATTAATGTTACGCGGTTTCTCTGCAGAGGGCAGAGAGGATAGAGCTCCACAATCATCTGTCTTTACACCTATTTTTATGCATGCTTGACGATTGATGATAGTAAACGAAGGAAACGAAAAAATAAGCATGATCGCGAACATTTTTTTTTTCATTCATATAATATTTGTACCGTCATATATTCGCACGTAAGTTCTACATGTCAGCGACCCTTTTCAGTTATTAACTTGCTCATGCCAACATTTCAATTGTATCGCGTATCAATAATATATACAACAAAGTTATGAAAATACTTGAATTTATATTAAAAATGGTCAAGGATTTAACAATTTGAATACGGCTTTGATATTATGAAATGATCTGGTTGATTGAGTGTATATACATATGCACTCAAGAATTCAACTTAAAGACATATGTATGTATACTGAAGTTGGCTTATTATAATGTATAGGTATATAGATGTACAGACCATAGACAGAATTCAACACAAACTCTTGAAATTTGTCAATTTTAAATGAAATATTTTTCAATTAATATATATTATACATGTCTCACAGAGACGAAACTGTAGTTTTTTGTGGGAAAGTAGGTATAGAAGTATTTTTGGGTGTACATAGGACTTAATGACCTATCGTATGGTTGGCTTAAGTGATCACTTTACATAATGTAACATTCGCCATTTCCACCCATGATAGAATATACCATACCTACTAATTTTTGGAAGTTGTATATATTTGAATTACATGCCACACTTCATATGAGTCGTATATTTCCAGACACCGCTAACTCCAAATAAAATAAATTTATAGCAGGTCAAGTAATTTATATCTTATTGTGAGAGATGTTATTACCTACATTGTTTGTTTTTCTAGAAAGTTTGTTTCTACATTTATAACAAACTTTCTAGAAAAACTAACAGTGTAGATAACAACATCTCACACAATAAGGTATAAATTACTTGAGTAAATTATTTTGGTATGGAGTTAGCGTTGTCTGGAAATATACGACTCATATTATGGTGGAAATGGCAAATGTTACATTGTGTAAAGTGATCACTTAAGCCAACCATACGATAGATCATAAGTCCTATATACACCCAAAAAGACTTATATACCTACTTTCCCATAAAAAAACTACAGTTTCATCTCTGTGAGACATCTATAATATACATTAATTGATTAATAATGTCTATGTGACATGAAATCCAGTACTGTTCTGAAAGATTTGAACAAACTCAATATATTCTGAAATATTTTTCATTTTTTCATTTCATTACAATATGCTTATGACAGAAGTAATGAAATGAACTCAATATCCTTAGTTTTATCAGTACGTAATTATAGATTTTCCAATTGACATTTGAGAATCTATAATTCCTTCTGATCTTCGCTGCCATGATCACGATGATTAATCATATATTAAAGAACTTAATATCCTTAGTTGTATCAGTACATAACTATATGTAGATTCTCAAATTGAATTTAGAGAATCTTTAATTTCTCCTGATCTTCCCTCCCGTGATCAGCCGGGAGACCATTTTGGATGATTTCTGATTTGGATGAAATTTTTTGACGAACGGCAATCTACAATTCACCAATGATTCTTTGTCGATGTTTGTAGAGCTCAGCTTTAAGGCGTGAAATAGTTAATTTGTCTCAAATCAGTACTTTAGTAGAAGTACTATGTCTTTTCCCAAATGTGGATAATCGATGTCACAGGCCAGTGCACAAACATCAACATATATATGATTCGATGGGTAGAGGTAGATATCACTACCTAACTTTAGCTCCATCGGTGCGGCGCGGCGTTGCAATGTGATTCAAGGCCGATGGCTTAAGTATTATTAGATACTGAAACATTTATTACCTCACTTAGAGAATACACTATCTGTGAATAATATTAAACCCTCTATTTGCGGTTAACATTACTATAATTAGAGCAGTAACCATGGCAAACTACGCCAGGTACCTACTGGACTCCAACACAACATAAAAAGGGTAGCCGATAACGCGAGGATTCTGATCAAGTTCACTCGTGATCGTATCCGTGACAAAAGTTGAATGCTAAATAATAAAATTATATGTATTTACAACAATCCGGTTAAATTATATAATAAATAATATAATATTGAATTAATATTGATATTGAATATATGTCGTAGTTATGAAGTTGTCTCGGGACGCACACAATAAAACCAGGATAAACAGTAGTGTTGGGAAATAAAATTAATCTAACGTAAGCCTTCGCGTGAAAAAAATTTATTTATCTTAACTATAGGTATTTAATATGTGAATTCACCGTAATCTTCCACAACAGGAATTTCAATATGTATTCTGTTACGACTAGATTATTAAACTATAGATACTAATGATGAAAATATCTTGCTTGAGAAAAAAAACGAAAATGAAATCGTTCTAATTTAAATCATTATCAATAAAATGAAATCATTGCAATTTAAAGACCTTTCACTAGAATAAAACATAATTTATCAATAAACAATGTGAATTCGGATTGAAGCGCTTGCGTAATTTTAACACTTCGTATTATAAAGCGGACAACAGTATGACAAAATTCACTAGGTTAAACGAACTAGATATAAACTGTTGTAAAATTATTAGCACTTGTATTTACTCCAAGAATGAAACTTTGTGGAATTTTTATAAGCAGGTACAGCTTCAAAATTCGTACCGACATGGAAACGACCTCCCCAAAACCTTCGAGAATCTCCCGTTAACTGTTATAAAATTATTGACACTTGTATTTACTCTAAAAATGTCCGGCTTACTCAATTCAAAAAGCCCAACCAACGCGGAAACGACCCCCCAAAAACCTCACGGGTGGTTACCCGATTTGGGCCCGTGCAACCGTTTATAAAGTAATCGTTCCGTTCGAAAAGGGCCTAAGACATTTCCTGGTGTATATTCCATATTCCCTGCTAAGCATCTCTATTCCTGAGCATAAATTAGTGCTCGCTTCTTCCGTCACAAGTCTGTTTCTTCGGATCAAATGTCACGGTGCCACCACCCTCCATCCCGTTTCATCTGACGGAGATGGCAGTGCCGTATTAGCTCCTCGCGTAACTATTGCCCGCCCGCCCATACGATTTGGGTCGGATTCTGATTATTTTCTTCCAATTTTTTAATCGAGTTTTCCAATCAAAGCTTGGCCTTAAACGTTTAGCTTCTACCTCGTTTGTACATATATGTTAGGCTCACATAATTTTTTATTTGTTTTTATTTAATATTAAAACTACATTTAAATCATAATACATTTGTCTATTACAATCTACTTAGATACATTTTATTTTATTGCTTTGCCTCTCCAAAAATGAGACGTGCTCATGTGCTTGGTGAGGGGCTTATACTTTATTAGTTTATTTTGGATTTGGCTTATTTGTTCCTTAGCTATATGTCTTGTTATGCATTGTCAAATTGTATCAATCTAAAGTGTTGGTTTATTTTTTTCTTTAATTGTTGTAAGTCATCGATTTTCTTAATATCTGTAGGTAGGTTATTGAAGTTTTTTATGCCCAAGTATATGTAGTTTTGTTGACACAGTTTGGTATTATATTTTGGGATTTTAAAATTATTTTTGAATCTTAATGATGTCTTTTTTTTCAAATTTAGCAGTTATGTACAGACGTATAATTATCCGGGTCGTCATATTCTCTTTTATGGTATCCGCAATAGAACAGCTCTAATGTTTACGCGTTTCTATACATATCAAAATTATATCAAGCATAATGACGCTCTATGTTACGCGATTCATAATATTTATTGTTAATATTTTCTAGGACACCGGCCATCCCCAGCTATTTGTCTTTATTTTTATAATTATTATTCTAAATTATATCGCGGACTATATTTTTTTTTTTTTTATTAAAAAAAAAAAAAAAAATAGAGAAGCGAACACGGAATACGTGTCACATCAATATTCTTACTATTTTCAAACTAAGCTAAACGCTTGTGCTATGAAAATAGGACTAACTTCCTAGTCTGGGCTGAGATTCGAACCCGCGACCATTAGATCACGAGGCTATCTATAATCAAAAATTATTTTTAAGTACATCTATTTTCAAAATTGCCAATTTAATTTTTTATTTCACGCCATTCATTCGTCACATAAATAAAAAGGCAATTTCATAGTTGCCATTTTATTTATATATCTATATTTTAATGTTATTCTAGATATGTTTATTTCCATATTTATTATGCGCATTATATAGTGAACCCTTATTTGACTAATCGTATTTTTTTAATGTTTATTATTATTTTGAATGTATTTCCTTTATTCATGTTAACGATGTATTACTTTTATTGTACTCTCCTTTATTTATTTCAATTATTATTTTGATTGTATCTTATTTCATTTATTGAAATTATTAATTTGATTGTACCCTTTTTTATTTTTTTTATTATTATTTTGATTGTATTTATCACATTGTGATTCCATTGATTCCATTTTGATTTTGATTCCATATTTATCAAAATATTATTTTATCTCATGATATCTTTACCATTACCATTTTCACAATACCATAGTCAATATTTTATTTTTTCGCGCTTTTTTTCCTCTAGTTGTATTTTTAGATTAAATTTCGATTATTTAGTAGATTTTCTCGTGCTGACATTGAATCCAACCTGTAAAAGCGATTGTTTATCATATATATTCTCTCGTATGCACTGTTTAGTGTAAGGAATCAATCAGCTGATCGAGATAAACAACGTTACGAATATCTATACATGACATCTTAGTCAGGAGATAATCCCTAACAGCCACCCGCGCTATATGTAGAAAAAAAAATTTACCTACTCGTTCTTTTACGTACCATTTGACGGTCCCGAATCTTATCAACGTTGCACTACACGGTTGCCAATATTAATATTAAGTATGCTTTCCGCCCTTGAGAAAATTCCCCGGTAGACGTATACACGGCAACTACGTCATTACTTTTCTTATTCTAATTCATCGATTTCAATACATCATAATTGCAATAATTTTATGAACTTACGGACACATTCCGTTATCTACTCTTTAATGCTTCCCCGGAGGTTCCGGTTATAATTTCCTTTTTGAAGGTTTTTGCTCTAAATTTTCTATTTCTCTTACATAAAATCCACTAAATAGTGGATTTAATATTTGGCCTCGTCCCGAAAATCCCGTCAAAAAATCCCATTTGTCCTTTACCCTTGGAACTGTCTACTCTTCTCACACCTCTTAATTATCATTAAGTCATTAAGATTTCTAAACGATCAAACGATTTTCTGTCATTTTTTGAGTCCGTGACCCATTTTTGTGTCTTCACCGCGCCCACGTCCCGGGATGCAGCTTTCCCTCACCCTGCGCACTCCCCGGGTTTGGTGTCAAGCTTGTAAGGCGACGAGCCTTTTCGACGAGGCTTGAATAATGATCTGGATTTCAACTGTCTTAGGACCCTGTCTTACAAGCTTCCGCCATCCGCCTTTGGCCTATTAATTGCCTGCTCCTAGGTGCCAAATATTGATCATTTATCTTATATAATGACTAATTTATACGATGGTATTTTTCCAAAACAACCCACCGATTCGAACTATACTGATAACATCGATTGGCAGGACACCCATTATGTCCGCTATCCATGCGCCATTCGTAGGTTCACAAATGCTACAGCATTTTCTAAAGGCTCGAGCCCCATGGTAGGGCGATTCAGCTAAAGAAACTTTATTCTGTAACGGCCCACTACTGCTGCCAGGAAAATACTACAAAGGCTATATTATATTGCAATATGACGAAGCTTTCTATAAGTAGACCGCCATCCCAACTCAACACGATGCTAACAAACAAGGGTAAGCGCTGACATCTATATAATTTATAAATTTCACTCCATCTTGACGCGTACACTATATTTCAGAGGTTGCTACCCGCAAATTATACTAAGTTAATTTATACAACACAATTGGGCCGGTTGTATATGTCGTACCAATTTATCTGGCTTCAGGTAATACAACTGGCATGAATTATCTTTTGTTATATCATTTATGTCTATTTTTGAACGTTTTTTCAATCCCAAATGAGCCACCGTTTGGCATTTGCAGGGAGCCCGCGATCCTGTGATGCTTCATTGTGTCGTCACCTGTATTTTCGGTTTGTGTGTGTCCAGCCCATTCCATTCGTGATCACGCCCCCTTTGGTCTATTATTGGACTCCGCACCTCCAGTCGGAGACCCCTTTCGGTCCCGTTTCAAGGTCGGGTGCACCTGTCTGGAGAACCAGTGTCCATCCTCCCTCGACCGAAAAGGTATCGATGGTCCAGCCGCGATATGTCAGTAATATAATAAATAAGAAAGAAAAAAATTCGTACACCCGCTTATTTCTAAATGTAGATTATAATTGAATCATCACACAGTCCACAATCTTCCAGCCCCTTTCCGATTTCCCGTTTATCTTTTTACAACTCGTGCCTCAGCGATTTTGCACCAGAAAGCAAAAAACTTATACGAACACTTGTGCCGGATGACAAAAACTCGAGTATTGCAAATATTTCGGAAAATAAGGCGGCGATATTTTAGTTCATTATATTTTTGTATTTAATTCGAGTATTATTGCTTGATCATATGAATATTCTTTGTTTTAATTCTAGACCAAAAATTCTGATGAATCGGGTGTATTTATATCCCCAATACACCCAGAAAGAGGGTGTTAAGGAGCTTAACTTCTTGATCGCTGTTATAGTGGATGAAACTGATGTGGCAGTATCTTACTTCTGCCTGTATGAACCTTCAAATCCGAGAGAGTCGACCAATCCCACAATCAAGGTGAGTAACTGTATTTACCTTACCGTCACACAACAATGCTTCTTCTTCCCCTCTATCCATTGAGAATGTTTGCCATTTGTGCAGCAGTTTCCACTACTTCTCGTCACAGAAAGGCCTCCAGTCGTGTAGATCAAGTTTTTTTGCGTCCTTCTCAATATTATCAAAGAATACTTCGAGGACTTTTTCGTGGTCGCGTCCTTTGAGATTGCTAATGCAGCGCCTAATGTAGGTATGTACCTTGCAGGAATATTTGGACACGACTGAATCTAGTCGAGTGTTATACAAAATATATACAAAAACTTACAATTCGTGGATCCACTTGATTCTCACTGCCTATTTTCTTTTAGAGCTCCAAAAATTTTTCAGAGTATCTTCCAACTAACTAACCATCACGATGTTTCCTCGCAGGGGTAGGCCGTAAACTATAAAATGCCATAATTTTCTATCCTGACACACTTTTGTTCCGAACACATTCATTCATCTTTTCATGCGCGCTCTTTGTTTGGTGAACCTTTTAAAAGGGCCTTTCTCCAATATTTGGTTTATCTGATTTTGTCAAGTCTTTCACAGACGCTCTTTGTCCTTGCTGGATTTAACTCTGGCCTAATTTATTTTCCTTATCATCTTAATCTCGCTTTAACGTTCCACATGACCGAACTATATTATTATTTTTTACGCTATTTTATCTACTGAAGTACCTCCAGCATTACAGTTAACTCTAATTTTTTCATTCAACACTCCGTCGAAAAAAGACTTTTTACACATGCACCTAAGCGACCACATATTTTTCACATTCAATCTTCATTAACTCTTTTTTTACCAAATTTTGAGCTTTACTCCATACATAGGAGTTGGGACCAGAACTCCATCACGAACTGTTAGTTCTTCTTCGTGTGACAGATTTATTCAAGACAGTAATGGCACTCAGGGTAGCACCTTTCACTTCTAGATACTAAGCAAGCTTTCTGCTGCTGGAGTTGACGCTTACCTTTCTATAAAATATGTGTTCTGAGAAAAGTTAGGTTTGTCTTTATTTATTATATTCATTATTGTCGATTTATCAACGCCAGGACTGGATTCTTAGATGTGATATTTTTTCAAAGTCTCCATTTTCATATTCATAATTTTTGTGAATTGTTTATAAGTGTAAATTTTCGATTTCAGCAATGGCTCTTCGCCCTACGAGAATCTCAAACTACCCTTAGTCTCACTAAGAAAATGCTCGAGGAAGGGCGTATTAACATGTACGATACAGATCCACAATCTGAGTCTGATGCTGAAAAAAGGGAAAGGCTACTCGTAAGTGGAGCGATGAGAACAAAAAAGCAGACAAGTGACGTGTTATCAACTTTCGTTTTTGAAAAAAAAATTAAGTCGCCGAAATGGTTTTTGGCCGTACGGCATTACTGTGCTTATTTTAATCAAAACATTTTATGTTTAATTTAATCCTTTCGAATGGGATTTGACATTGATGACTATTGACACATAAATTGGCATTTAGTTTGTTATGAATGTTTTGGGGTATTACCTAGAGGTTAATTGATTTTTTTTAATTAAGAAGATATTAAAAAATTTAAATTCTATTTGCCAGTTTGTCTAATTGTGTTAATTATGTGATTTTTATAAATACGTTTTTAAATTATCCAGTAATTTTAAAACAAAAAAGGACAGGAGTAATTTTTTAAATATAAAATAATAATATTAGTATAAGTCTTAATATTTAAAGTGTAGTATAAAAATGTGCTATTAATTTATACAGATAATGATGAACTGCAAATAATAATAAAAATTATACAAAAACCGCTAATTTCCAAACTGTCTGTTGTCACTTGTCTGACTTGTTGTTTTTTCTACCTAAAACAAAAATTCCCTTCTTTCCTCCGAAATATCTTCTTGTTACTTTTCCTTATTTCTATACTCTATTCTTTGCAAGCTGTGAGAGAGCAATGAGATACTTAACAATATTGATAATCCTGCACATCATTATTTATATTATGTTAGCGTTTAGAACGGCAATTTTAATATAACCAATCTATTCAAGTCATTGTGATAAAATTTAACTCGTACGCAGAATATAGTCGATATCGCATTAATATTTTCTAACTGTTGTCATCGTTTAAATCCTTATTTCAAATTTCTGACTGATTTACTGTTATTATTAGAATTATATTTAAATTTAGAATCAGTAAGATTAGGATTCTGAATAAATCTTCTCTGAACTCAAAAATTCTTTAAATAATTTTGAAATAATTAATACAATATGTGTGTACAACGGTAATAAATACAAATAATGATTTGGGTATGCCACGAATGAATAACTATTTTATATATAAATTTATATATATTTTTTTAAATAGGGATGCGAACGTGGTATAAGTGTCGCATCAATATTCTTATTATCCTCAAACTAACCCAAAATTGCTACGAAAATAGGACTACCTTGCAGGTGTCCTGGAATCTGACTCGAACCACCGACCTCCAGATCACTAGGCGAGCGTCACGACCGCTACATCAGCAAGCTACTTAACACTATTTCTATGATACCATCATCATCTCTATCAGCTATTTTCTGTTTACCGCTGTCTCAAGTTTCTACCATTTGTGTTGGTCCATTCGTGTTCGTTGCTACCATTCTTGTTAGGTATATTCGCAAGAATGAGTTTCCGCGAGAATGATCGTTTAATTAGTTTTTATTTCAGAATGCCCCCCAAGAAGTAGCGCTGGAGCCCATGGAGGCCATACAAGCATCTGTCAATAAAGCGGCGCAAAAGAGAATCAGTACGATGGTCTACGGGGCAAATCTTCCCACTGAACAGTATCCCACTGAAGGTGAGATTCATGTTTTGATTGATCATATCAATTTAGACTAGCCATTTGCTTCAAATGTATTTTTAATATCGATTTTTTAGGAAAAAATGAAAATTATTTTCAAACTGATCTCATACATTTGAGTTTATTTATTGCATACAAAAAATATAATAAAACTACAATATTTCACAAATGAAAAGTGATATATTATTTCACACTTAGAAATAATATACCACAATATTCCAACACTGAAATATATAAAGCAATTTTAATTTATAAGAAAAGTTTTTCTATTTAATTACACATAGTAGTAAAACTTTTGTATAGCAAGAAATCTGTATTTTCATAATGAGCCAGATTAGGAAGCCATAATGTATTTGTTTTTTTATGAAATTTAAAATAAATTAAATTTTAATAAATATTATTATTAAGTTCTGCAGGTTAAGTGTAATTTTAAATGTGACAGCTGTTTTGGCTTGTAAGGCCATCATCAGACAGTGGATATACCACGTATAATCAACTTATTTATAAGGTTTATATTACCTCTTTCCCAATGGATAATTAATTTAAATTGATAAGGTTATATTTGGATCATTTGTGCGTTTATTTATTTCAAGTTGTTCAAGTAAATCTATTTTTAAACCTTTGGTTTCTATATGTAAAGACTTTGGTTTCTATATGTAAAGACTTTTGTTTCTATATGTAAAGACTTTGGTTTCTGTATGTAAAGATTTATTATCGAGCGGGACATGGCTTTCATTTAACAAATGTGTTGCTAATTTTGAATCTTAATTTTGATTTTTGTAACAGTGCATATGTTCCGTGAATCTAGTTAAAAAAGTCTGTTGTAAAATGTTCCACAATGTTTTATAGTAAAAAAAAGACCCGAACCTGAGCTTAAAAAAGGAATATAAATGAAAAACGAAAATCATCGTGCAGCCTGTTATATTGGTAACAGGATAACATTTTACTAAGTTTACTACTATATTAGTTAGTAAGTATTCTAGCCACATTGATGCAAGTATATCTATATCTATTTAACATATATAGTATCTCATAGGTCATTGCAAAAACTTCTTCATTCAATTTAGAAATGAAAATATGTGAATAGTTAATCCAGGCCATGTGTCTGGAAAATATCCAATTTGAATGGATAGATTAAAAATTTTGAAAAGAGGGTATAACAATGCGGTGCATTTTTTTATGACTATTAGAGGTTTGCAATCTGGGCCCTAGTCTTTTGTTAACCCTGAATAGGTAATCTTCGCCTGTGAGACCGCTCGGATACGTTTTTTCTAATTAATTTAAATTTTGGTGCTAGTATCGCGACGATTGCTCGTGTGTGTAATCTCAGTACAGGTTGAAACACGACCAGGAATGGACTGTGATTAATTGTGAGTTGTAGCTACCTGGATCGCCTAGGAGTCGAGGATTGCAATTAAAGGTTTTTTTTTTTCTGATAATAAATTTTATTTCTTCATGTTATATTTGAAATATTGTTCTACAAGATTTTTTAAATATCAGATAGATTCCATCGAAAGTCAAATAAGCCGAAAGCTTCAATTTTCCGATTCTGGAAGCGAAATTGAGGATGATTTGAAGTTTGAAGACACGGATTCGGATGATAGTTTTGCCGACCCTAATTTTTCCTAGATCTTGATGATAAAACAGCTAACAGTGTAGTGAATTTAACATGAAAATGCGAATATCTTCACAAGTTCTAGTCAATTTAACCCTGTTCAGCCAGACGTCACACAAGAAGATTCAAGAAATGTAGAAATGTCCGAATCGGATGTAAAAATGTTGCCCTCCACGATCTATTTCAGAGGTGAAAACAATTGAATTTGGTCAATTCAACGTACAATAGGCAACAGATAACTCAAACCGCTACCAGGAATATAAACACGTAATTCCACATCCTATAGGATGTGGAATGGTCCTGTATACAGGACGCGAAAAATGCCACAAAGCCCTTGGAATATTTTAATTAGTTTTTTACATTTTTTACATATTTGTCAGATATGATTGACGTACATACTTACATACTTACATACGAACTAATAAAGATATTGTGATTCACTCACGCAGATATGTAAAACTTAGTTCCACTATCTTCTTCACAAGAAAGGAAGAATTGCATGGTCTTCTCGGCCTCTTTGTTTTATCAGGCGCAATGAAAAACTATCATTTTCCAGCTTCAGAACTTTTTGGTACTTAACTTTGTGGGTTCAAATACATTGCTATGGTAAGACTAAAACGTTTTAATTTTCTTGTACGCTGCCTTCATTTTGATAATTGTAGTAGGTACTCGTCAAGACAAAATAAAATCTGACAGATTTGCACAAATACAAAATAATTGGGATTCTCTTATTGAGCGATGTAAAGCGCTTTATGTGCCAGGTTCCTATTTAACTAACTAACCAACCTTCACGCCGTTTCCCCACCGGGGGAAATAGTGAGGATAGAAAGCCATATTCCTCTTTCTTAGCACACTACTTTTGCTTCAGCTACATTCATACATCTTACCATGCATGCTCTACGGTTGATTAGGCTTTTGACAGGGCCATCTTTCAATACTTGTAGAATCTGATCGTGCCAGGTCTTTTGCGGATGCTCTCTATTCCTGTTACCTTCAACACTTTCCCTATATATTTTCTCAACCATGCTTTCCTCGCTCATATGTTCTACATGACCAAACCATCTCAGTACTCCTTTCTTTATTCTATCTACTACAATACAGCCAGCATTACATTCATTTATAATTTGTTCATTTCTCACTCTAGCGACTAAATATTTTCCACACAAACGCCTTAGTGATCGCATTTCCACCGTATTCACTCTACTTTCATTCTTTTTTTGCCAATTCCAGGTTTCACTTCCATACATCAGAATTAGCACTAGAACTCCATTATGTACCGCTAATCTTGCTTCCTTTGACAGGTTCTCATTGGTCATAATTGCATTCAGAGCATCATTTACTTGTTACCCGCAGTCACTCTCCTTTCGATATCGTTCTCAGCCTTGCCGTCTCTACTAAATATACTTCTCAAATGCGCTAACTCATTCGCTTTTTCGAAGCATTCGTTGTCTACAATTACACCACACTTGGTCCCTCTTTCTTCTCTCTCGAACACCATCACTTTCGATTTGCTGACATTCATCATAAGTTCACTCTGCATGCATACCTCGGTTATCCTGGACACCAAGCACTGAAGTTTCACTGTTAGTCACTAATACTGCATCGTCTGCGTATAGTAGGCAGAATATAGTGAGCCCATCTATTTTCACTCCTACTTCTAGTTCCTTCAGTTCTTTCGTACAATTGTCCAGATACAGATTGAAAAGCCATGGTGATATTACGCATCCCTATTTGATACCTTTTGTAATATCAAACCATGGTGTAAATGCCCCATTAATTCTCTCGCAAGCACTACTTCCCTCGTACAAGGATGCATTTGTCTCTATGAGCTTACTCTTCACTCCGTATTCAGACAAAACCTTCTATAACTTTCGTCTTATTAATCTACATACGCATTTGAAGATCCACCAAGGCACAAAGAAGCTTTTGTTTCTTTGCCGAAAACTTTTACATCATCTGGCGCAGTGAGAAAATCTGGTTCATGCATCCTCTTCCACTCTTGGACACTTCTTGTACATTCCATACTTTTCCTTCGTTGTCATTCTCACTCTTTATATTAAAATTCTCGCATACGGTTTGCCAACAGAACTCAACAAGCTAATGGCCCGATAGCTTACGCAGTCCATTCGCGACCCTTTTCCTTTATATAGAGGCATGATAACAGCTCTTTTTCAATCCACTGGAGTGTGGCTATTATTTAAACATTGGTTGAAGATTCTACGAAGCCACGTGAGAATCACTGGATCACCAGCCCTAATGTACTCGGCAGCAACATTGTCATATCCCACAGCCTTGCCATTCTTCGTGTTTCAATGCCCATTTGATTTCTTTCAGTTACCTCATTCACACTGTCGTCACCGTTCATAAATTCACCAGACGCCTCAAAAAAATCCGCACTCGCATTTCCATTGCTCTCATACATTTCTTCAAAAAATTCCTTCCATCTATCTTTTATTTCATTTTCATTCCTAAGCCTTTTTCCATTTTTTGACATTATAGCATTCACAGTACCTCCTTTCGTGCCATTTCAAGACTTTTTAACTTTCTTTCAAAAGACCTTGATATTGTCTTTGAAGTTTTGTCCTTTCTCAAACGCTCTCTTCTTTCTTTCGCTCTGTGCTTTACTTCACTCTTACATACAAAATATGAATTCTTTTCTAGCATGTATCTATTCACCTCTCCATTTTTCGTTGCTCGGAGGATAAACCACGCTTCTTATAATTCACAAGTTCTCTAATCTCATCACCCCACCGTACATCTCATTTCTTCCTCCCTTGGACGGTCGCACCGCATACTTCCTTGGCTGATTCATACAGGTTTTCTTTAACCCTTAACTACCCAGTATAATTATGTAACGTAACTGACCAGTAGTGTCCAGCATACTCATCACCGAAATCTAGGGCAAATAAAAGAAAACAATGATAATTTCAATACACAAACAGTATTTATTAATTAATATTTAACTTTTACTACATTTAATTTCAGTGTTTAACCTTCAGGTATTACTTATGCACTTACAAATAAACATTTATTTACAATGTTCGGGAGAGACTTTTCGGTTGTATTAATCACAACGCCGTTTAGAAGTCCTGAATATTTTTGAAGGAGAAATATAACAACGCTTCTTTCTTTTTGGAACAGGATTAGATGATTGAGCAGCTCCCTGACTTGATCTTAACACTCGTGCATAGCTGCTAAGTGATAACTCAATAGGCCTTTCTCAGATGCAATTTCACTTAAAAAGGTTTTCTTTGTGTATTTGTGTAATATTGTGAAAAAATGCAATCGGCCATCTATTTGTTTTACGTCCAACTGAATACTCATAAACCACCTGGTCAAGCGTATCTACACCTCCTTTGATGAAATTATAATACAAATTTATTTCAGATTTATTATTATTGCTCACATATGTTTCTTTTGTATGATGCATCGTAGACAAGAAAATGACAGCACAATTCTTTTTTGGCACCTACATATGAGATCAATGTCATGTTTTAAAAACAACCAAAGACATTAATTTCGATATCACGCGTTCTGTTCGGTTGAAAATTAGGGGGTATACAAGCCTTATTTTATCTTATTGTTTCAACTATTTTGAGCCCAATCTGTGGCAAAGGTTTTGCAATGTCAAGACTAGTGAAATAATTGTCAAAAGTAACATCTGTTACATCGGAAGTATGGTTCAAGAATGCGAGCTGACTGCTTTATGACAAAAGTTTTTAAGTACTGATTGATACTAAATACGATTACAGAGACTACGATTGAAGCACAATCAAAAGTATAGCAGTTATCATTGCCTACCCGACAGGACATGACTATAAGTAAATGTAAATAAACATTCTACCTTAATATTCGAATCAAACAAAAGGTCATTGTGTCTATTGGACACGTGTAGGTTGATGAATTACTAGTTTATTAGCAAATAAATATTTAATTATTTATGATACAAATATTTTCGTTATAAGTATAGATTCGTAAAACACTGTAGGTAGATTAGATAAAAGTGGATACATAAAAACAAATACTTTTGTTTTTATAGGATAAGAACGCAAAAGTGTGTCCGTGAGACACTTGTGGGTTGTTAAGGGTTAATGTGTTCCCATGCACAATCATTATTACCTAAGCTCTTCTATACTCTTCTCATTTAACCTTTCAACGGCTTTTCTTTCAAAATTTTCCCTAACATCCTTTTCCTGTAATCTTTCGAACCAACTCAATTTTTGTCTTGAATATAGGTCTCCAAATTGCTTTACTAGTGATAGAAAATAAATTGCTAAGTAAGGGCTGTTGTGTAAGTCAAAATAACAAAGAAAAACAAGATATTTTTGGAAAAATATATTTTCTTCATTTTATTTTTAATGTTTCTTATGTTTTAAGTTAGTTTTAAAAAACTAAATTTCATTATTTTTATTTACCGAAGCTAGTGATATTTTTTAGTAATTTGTGAACTCATAAAGGAAGTGATTATACTTAAACTAAATATCTAATCCTCATTTTAATTATTTCGTGTAAATGACGTAATAGTGCCTTACCAATGTGATTTTTTATAATTTAAAAAATGAAAAATGTATTTTTATTGTCACAGTAGCCTCAGAAGCGAAGATTATTATTTAAAAATAAAAAAATATGATCATTTATCTAGGGTTAATAAGATACTAGGAAATTGTATTGTCTTATTGGAGCTTACTTAATTGTGATATTGAAATACGAGTTTGTTGTAATAATAAAGCATGGTTTGTAGAGCAAATAAATTAATTTAAAAAAAAAACGTAATTATTAAAATGCGATATATATATTTAATTTCAATTTCTTGACGCATAAAAACTCTTCAATGTGAAAGATAGTAAGTGAAGAGGGACCACCACATATCGGAGCAACAGCTCGTATATTGGCCCTACACTTTTGTCACCCAATTCGGCTTGTTTTAATGCTAAAGTGGTCATCCTCCTCAAGGCGGGAAGGTGTTCATACCAAACCGCTTTCAAGTAAACAATACAAGAAATTGAATGAGACATCCCCGTTTAGTACTCAGTAATACATAATACTCAGCCTAGTACTCACGCGATGACCCGTTTGTGATGAATAGAAATCGATTGATCTATAATTAAAGTAATTAAGTAAAGAATAACGCACTTAAATTAAAATATTTAAATTAAAGTGCGTTTTTTTTTCATCACGGTAAATCAATTTGTTTTATATTCCTGAAAAATTAATTAAATTAATTCAAAAGTATATTTCTGTTTTATCTTCATCGTTCGTGCCCGGCACACCTTTTCTTCAGATAAAAGATGTTTCGCATTTTGTGATGTGATTATAATTGACCGTTGTTACAGATATCGCAGGAAGGCCATCGTACGATTAAGGAATCCCAGAACGTTATTTACGAGGAAAATCAATTCTTTTTTATTTTTTTGCACACGCATTTCGGAATCAATTAAATATAATATATGATGCAAGTATTATAAAAGACTTTTCATAGTACCGCATGCGCGTTTATTAGACACGTTAGATTTATAGGTAAATAAAAGTATCCAATGATATATTTACATAATAATAGATATCATCAAAGTATTGCAATTTTACGTAGAAATTATTGATGTGATTTAGATATAATATCATAATATGGATATAATCTTTTTCAGTTGATTGAGAGTAGTTTGTATGTGATTTTCAGGTATAGAAGTCAGAGATGATTTCACGAGACCTTCCAGCTCCAGGGCGTCCAGAATGTCAAGTTTGCAGCAGTCGTACAGGTAACGACTTTATGAAATTCTAATCTGACCACCTGCCGATAAATATTGGTGAATGCCAGTGCGTGGCATTTCTCAAATACTTTTATTATTATATTATCACTTGTTTAGGTGGGTTCAGAGTGAAGTTTAAGGATGCAATAGGAATATTTTCACACTATCGTGTCAAAGTTAACCACACCAATAAAAAGCTAAGATACCGGTTCTCCAGGGGCGTGCAGTGGGAACATTGCAGAATGACTTTTACGTAACGAAATATTTTTAAGAAAAAAATAGATATTTATCGAAATATTTTTAATCGCAATTATCATAATATTCATATTTTGATTATTATAATATTCTACAACACAAATATTTTACTTCTATTGTGTAATGTGTTTACGAAAAATCATGGTTAAATGTTCCCACTGCATGCGCCTGCGGTTTTCTGAGTGATATTTAATCAATAAATATTCTTATAAATCAAGTAGTTTTATGAAAATTGCGTACGAAACGGGCGCCGTTATTATTATTTATTTTCTTATATAAGCTATTTAATATTAATCTGTTTCTCACTAAAGTACTACAGACATTTTTCAAAATCCCCCCGAAGGTTTTAAATCTCGGTATCTACAAAGCACATATATGTCACCACTGCGCTGAGTGACATCCGTCTCTTTGTTAACGTACAATTGGTATCAGTAATGTGTTATCTCTCTATTTGTCAATTCTTGCGGCTGGTTCAATTTTTTGTTGAATTCAATTTACACTTCTTTAGGCTCGTCCTATTGAATATTTACTAAGGTGATATTTTAGTAATGCAAAGAAATTTGCTTGCTCGGCGCAACGGGATTTTTTCACCTGGACATTTGGTGAATCCTCTCGATGATTAAAAAAAACTCTTCACACGTTACAGACACATGTATAGCACCGCCCTGCGGAGAATATATTTTTAAGAAAAATTACAAAATATGTTGCAAATATATGTATCATACCACTCCTGCATAGAATGCACTTTTAATATAAAACACGTTAAATGTCTCAGACACATGAATCATAAGATGTCGGTGAAGAAGGGGGTTTAATATGTTAACCACCTTTGGAGGTTAGCATTTTACATAGTAAGCATATTTGGTGCTTACTATCTAATATGTGGTCTAATTGTGATAGTGAATTTAAAACTCTTGGATATTCACCTCAGTCATAAACCTTTTTTTCCTCTTTTTTAATCCATCTTCTTTCTTTTGACCAGACTTTGTATATGTAATTTTTATCTTGTATCTTTCTTTAATTCACCTTTTTTCTTTTTTCCAGACCTCGTTTATGTATATGCAGATGTATTGATCAGATACATTTATGCTATACATATATCTTTTGCACTTATTTTTCTTCTTATCTTTTTGATAAGTAGATCTGTCTTTTCCTATCCATTACTTATTCCCCTTTTATCTTTAATTCTTTGACTTTCGTAGTTTGTTCGACTTAAAACTTTCACATTTTTTGTTTTTTTGTATAACTCAAGTTATTGTTGCTATACATAATACATAACATGTTAATTCTATGGAAACATGTAAGATAGTCTCTACACTATTCAATAATCATGTGTAATCTGATTTTTATTTGTACTGTTAGTTTCCCATGAATAAATAATGAAAATAAAATAGTGAGCATATTTGGTGGTCAGCATATTAGACGCCCTTCTTAACTTTATTGAGTTTTGTGTCTTTTGTCCACTATTTTGAATTCGTGGATACCTACTTGGCCACTTCGACATTCATATATCACCTGCCATTAATTTTCATTCATATACCATATGCCACCGGATCCTGCTGCGTCTCGCTTCTATCATGAGGTGAAGTTATGACAGTAATTCACTCGGTCACGATTATAAGAAAAGGGAACTTGCAATCCTTTTGAGATATGCCGATGACAGTTGAAACAAATAAAAAACAATCATTTCATAATAACCTTTAAATAATTCCCGTAATGGAACACCATCGTTCTTGCAATAAGAATTCATGATGCACTCAGATATCTGCTAGTTTTATAATTACCGGTACATTTCGGTTAAGATCTGTCGTTTATATATTAATAAATTAAATCCAGCTAAGGAGTTGACTGATTATGCTACCGACGGCGTTAACCATAATTGCCACTAACACAATTCGTCTCATGCGCGGCCGCTTGATATCAGGTACTGACTATCGTCACGTAATTTTTTCCGTCACAAAATTTCATCTCATCTTTACACTTCCCTGTCTAAAGTTTTAACAAAATATAATTTAACGAAATAAATGGCCTCGTGTGTCAATACTAATCAGCGATTTACGGAAAAAGAGATCACTTCTCAGCCAAGTTTCGCCATTTTTTTTGAGCACGTGGGTAGACTTTTACGTTGTTTTCATCTGAGATTTAGTGGAGTACTAATTGGATGTACTGTTGAAAATTAACAAGCTAAATGTCCGTTTTTAGGCCTCCAAATGTTTATATTAATGATTATTTAAAAATATAAATGATATATTACACTTAAACTCAAACTAAGGATCTATTATATTTTTTCCTCCGTCATCCCTATACTTTCTATTTGTCGTCCATATTGATTTACAATTATTTCTAATAATGCCTCTGAAGATGATGGTTGTGTCCATCGAAAGCGCTTAGGCTTATATAACTCAAATAAGTGGAATAAATCGACGATCCTTCAACAATAGATTAATTTAACTTTTGTTTTTAATAGAAATCTCAACTTTGGTTTAGAAAATACGTTTATAAAAAAGATTTTTTTTAATACGTTAATAATAATATAGGCGGATCATTAATTTGCACACTTGTGAATGTAAAGTGTCCGCCAATTAAAGATACCAAAGCTTATCATATAGGGTGACCATGGTGTATGTGTGTCGAATCGCCCCAAAATCATAATTTAGTGCGAGTGAAGACAAAATTGATTCGCTAATTTATCACTTGCATGACTAAGACATTCGATCCCATGCGATAGTGGTCACAAATGTGAATATATTTTAGAGAAATGTGAATATATTTTAGATAAATTTTTCAAGTTGAACTGCAGAGTGTATGACAGTATGGATACACTGAATATAGGTGCAAAGGGTAATACAGGAAGATACACAGGGTCCTACAACAAATAATACAATTTATCAACTTACGTATTGGATTCCCAATCATTTTCTTCTTGAGGTACGATAATTGCCAGGGCAACCAAGCTTGCTGCATTAACACCCGGACCCTGGTGAACTTGGTTCGCGGTCGACCACGCGTATTTCAAAAACCCGCCTGCAATTGGTTAGTGACTCGGGCCGACACCATCACCAAATTAAACCAAATAAATGATTCTATTTAGTTGTTATTTATAAATATTGTTTTAATTTTTGGCCTTGATTTTGGGTTTCTTAAACATCTTCATTTTAAATTTTATTAATAATAATTATTAAAATTTAATGTATTTTAAATTTGGCTAAAAATAAATACGGAGTTTTACAAATTAAACACAAAAACCATAAATAAATCGCTGCTTGTTACGTATGCGGGTGCCGCTAGAAGAATTCGCTGCCATATGTTATTTTAAAAAAAAAAAATTATATAAAAAGTAATGGAAACCTAAGAGGTTTATGGGTAACATTTACATGATTCAAATATAAGAAAATATAATAATATAATTTAGATACAAAGGAATTTTTTTATATTTGGCCGAGTTTTAATATTTTTGTCACATCTGTTTTGAATTTGTCAGTGGTCAGTTGTTTGGTCTGTTGTGGCAGGTCATTGTACAGTTTTAGTCCGTTGCAAATTAGTCGGGATTGTCCTGTTTTTGTTTTGGCGTGTGTTATGTGATAGTTTTGAGCCATTCTAGTGTTGTGTTGGTGTTTTTCGTGTATTTTGTCTTGTCGGTGGCAAGGTGCTTACTTAACCAATTTGCTCTATTTTCTAATACTAATATATTTATACATTATACTGCCAAGTGCACGTTTTCACAATGTCACAGTTCATTTTATTATATATTACTCAGAATATTCAGTTGCCGCCCAACTTTTGGTTACGTATGCGTGTAATTTTAGATTTTTAAATGACTTCAAGTTAATACTCATCGACTTTTCCAGCGGCTCCTACGATACCTACGAAGTAGGAACAAGCGCCCAAGCCACTGGAACCCGCGCTGGAAGTGCTGACACCTCCACTGATCACCGCACCATATCCATGAGCAGCGATGAAGGTCTTCCGCCGCTCGTCATCACCACTGAGCAGCTCCAAGCAGTTCAACAACTTGTGGAGGCTTCCACCAGCAAAGTAATTGTTTATTTAAACATATTTATTCTTACCTAATTTAAGGTAAGAAATGTACAAAAATTGTATGTTTTGTGAGTACAAAACAAGATAAGGTAATTGAAATGGTTCGGAGTTCCTTCACAAATATGAGGGAGATTCTCAATTATATCTAGTCAGTTCTGTGGTGCTGGTGCTGATATAAAAAAAAAATTGTATCCAAAATTTGGATTTTATCCCCAGGGGGATACCATTAATCAAGATATATATTATAGATATCGATTAGAGACTAGATTTTTATGAAAAGCAGGTATGGAAGTTTTTTGGGTATTTAAAGAGCTTACGACATATCGTAGGGCTTGCTTAAGCGATCACTTTCATAATATAACTTCATCAATCCCACCCATGATTGAGTACCACATCTATAAAATTTTTGGAAGTTGTATATTTCAATCTATCTAATTTAGATAAAAATATAGCTTCGTCTCTACGAGCCATCTATAATTTATATCTTGACTGCTGCGGAATGTTTAACATATCATATACATATTTCATTAACATACGTACTTACAAATAGAAAACCTCCACGAAGATCTTAAAATATTATGCAATAATGCGTCGTACAATAAAACATTTGATTATGTAAGTCCTGGACCCAGATATCATCGCAGCAAACAATTATTAAGAGATGGAGCTGTCCTGTGTCGTGAAACATACGCTTGGGATCAAACATACAAGAGGGCCAGTCTCGGAATCGAAGATGTAGTACGACAACAGATTGCGTAGAAAATTTTTGGACTGTATTGGACTTGCCTCGAATAAATAAAAAAGCCCGTCACCGAAATAAGACCAAAAAATAAGGATAAAAATACTCTTTCTTTATACTTCTAGTTACCTACCTGCAGAATTGTCTATTCACATCAGAAACATCACCGTTAAATTTTTAATTGATTAATGATATTAACAGTTTTTTCTGGTTATTTTAATTTGAAGTTAACTATATAATATATACAGGGTTATTTGGAATACATTAATAACCTTGCAGGACTCGCATATCTCCATAATTTTTGATATTAGATCATGATAGCTCGAACATTTTCGATTGATAATCAAGGCAGGAGTATGGTCCTGCGAGTTTATTAATGTTTTCCAAATAATCCTGTATACACGGAGTTATTTTGTCACTGGAATAGTTTTATGAGGAGAAATCCCCGTCATCGTCAGGTATAATAAACAACACCCGCTAAATCATTGTAACTTATAATGCTCGCTAACTCGCTAAGTAACTAAGTCTAATATATATGTCGGCAGAATAATAAAATTGTTGAACTGTTGACCTGTAGAAGAGTCGGAAAGAGAGTGTAGAATGAATGAATTCCAGTACATTCCCGCGGGCCGAGCGCGCAGCGGCTGGCGCGCCCCCCGCCACCCCACGCCCAACACCCTCAGCGTGCACGTCAGCCACGCCCATCTGGGCCAGAGCATGCCCGACCTGGCGTCTGAGCAGATAAGCCCGGCCCACAACAGGTATGTTACCGCTAAAGCGCGACGCCGCGCCACGCCATCCGACGCGTGGCGGTACTAATCGATCTCTTATATTAAATATGGTCACGTGATGAAACGCAACCACACGCGGTAACATCCAGTCGATCCAGATCGGCGTGTTGCCGGGAGAGGGGCACACGCGCCACCCGACGCATCGCACGCAGTGTGTTTCTTGTTAATACCTGACACTACGGGTCAGTCTTTCTTTCGATAAGCTGTTTCCTTCTTATAGATGTGGTTTTTAATAAAGTCATTCAAAACTTAAAATTGCGTTTCATTCATCCGAAAATATAAATGATATCTCTCACTATCTTGGAGCAATTTTCTATAAAGGGAATGATATTCAACATACGTAACTCTATCTTGATTCATTTCATGAAACGAGTATCATTTACATCTAATAGGTATTTTTTTATTCCGTTCTGTATAAAATATATCCCTTAAATCTGCAATTAATCATCCTCAAAATCATCATCTAGCTCATCTCAAAACAGTAAATCCATGGCCACGTCAATACACTTCCGTCCTTTGCGAAGCGATGGTACTAGCACAGCGTGCTGTAACATCACGTAGCGTGTTGTATATGTGCACGATTCGCATCAAGTGTCGACACGTCACGTCGAGTTGCGATTTAGTAGTATGCCTTAATGCAGCTTCGCCCTTATCTCTTGTTATCTTACGAAGTTCAAAATCCAGAAGGTGGCCCTCGTAGACCAGTGGACATAACACTGACTTCTCACACCGAGGGTTTTAAGTTCGATTCCCGGTGAGGTCACAATTAATCTACGTGATTAACTCAAGCCTGGGTATTTTGTGATTTGTTTTGCTTCTGTAATTGGGCGTTGAAGCAATTTTTTTTATATTCCACTGTTTTAGCATTTAAGTGAGAATAAAATGCATAAATGGATTTAAAAAAGTGCTAAATTTAAACTAAGGGTAAACGTAATAATATAATTCGAAGTCTTCAAGTCCCATCTGACAATACAACCACGACATACTTCTTAATAATGGTAATCAAAAAATATACGTAACAGATAAAACAAATAAAGTAATAAACTACATTTATTTTTAAGTAACATCACTTATTAATAAATTGGAAAGTTTCTTTAGCTGAAGTAGACTCTCAAACATCTACATCGTGAGATATGTCCTTTATTCTACATGTATCCGCAAGATAAAATTTAAAAAAAAAGCATCTACCTACTGCATTTTATTTTAAGAATCTTTTATTTTCAGCGAAACAAGGGAATGCTAATCAAATATACACGAGAACCCAAGTACTTGGTAAAGACCGGTAGTAAAGCCAGTAGATAAATAAAAGTACCTATAACATCAATCTATAATTGACGACAACACTCAATCGATGAAATGTATTCAACATGTGCGATGCATTCATAATGAATGGGATTGGTTCAATGTTTTCGCTTTACAATTTTTTTTATTAAATTTTAACATAGAAATATTTTCTCTCTGGAATCCTCCCTATTATTTATAATTACCAATAATTATTGGTAATTACCAGTACCTGCAAATAAACAGTAAAAAAAGTTTTATTGTGGCTTAAATTAAATATATAAAAACCACGATAAGTGCTTTTTGGTTTAAGAAAAGTCAGGTAAATTATGGATGAAACTGGCCAAACGAAATATTTGCCAAGCAGTTGTTGATTTTTTGCCAGTTGGCCAGTTGATTTTCTACACTAAAATGCAGGGTGGGTGGGTATTTCCAATGCTCTTTAATGCAAACAGGAAGGCGGTGCAATGAAGATGAACAGGAAGATGATTAATGACAAAAGTCGCACGAATATGCTGTCATATCCTTTGTTTGTATGTGCGCGAGCTCTGATAAATAAAGTTACTAAGTGATTCTGCTCGTTTTCAGCTATGGCCAACTGCCGAGTAAAGTGTGCTTGAATGTGCCACCGCGAAACAAGTACCTAAAACCCAGCCAAGGGAAGAGCGGCAAATGTTCGGAGAAACTCAGCCCCGAGTCGAGAGGAATAAGCTACCCGCCCTCCAGCCCCACGAGGTGAGCTCCCGTAATACAGATCCTCGCTTTATTCATTCCAGCATTTTTATAATATTTAAGGATGGACCAATTTAAAAAGCGCGATGATTTTCATGTGAGATGAGTGTTATTTTAAACTAGTAAATGAAATATACTCTGACTTACATTTGAATTCATCCGACTTTTTAAAATGTATATGTTTGTAATATATTTAATAAGATTACACATATGTTTTAATAATAGAAAAAATTAACCACTTGACGTAATTAGTATTTATTTAATTAAAGTTCACAGTTTTGCCGCAAATTATTACGCCATTTAGTATTAGTTGTTTAAAAGCTTCACTTTGTGAGCCAGCAGATTAAATGCTTGCAATAGCAAAAGGCTTGTTCGCTTTATTATCACAATTTTCAGCTCTTCACGTCTATTTCACTACTTGTCCAAGAAATGCCCGCTGTCAGGACCGCTATGGTGATATGGCGAATGATATAGTGAAAACACATATCTCTCAATTTGACAGGTTTAGACGAATGACCCGATCTGTCTTCCGGGGTGTGACCTCGAGAGGACAAGACGATGTTGATAAAATATTTAGCAGGAAGATGCCTGCGGTCTCCGAATTAGAGGACCTCAATTGCGAGTCTAAACGGTTTCATTTAAAACCGCCGACATCGCTGCCGCCATCACCGATAGTGAGCTTAGTGAATAATGTTAAGTAAGTTGCGAAGCCAGATTAAATATCAATGTTCCATTAGCATGCTGATGTCATAGCCGGTCACACATTAAAGGACTAGTGGTAATCGCGACAAGTATATTAGTGAGTAATTTAAAAAGCGTCAGTGGTTCAAAATCAATAGATATCCCATTAAAATTAAAGTTTTAATCATTTAAAACTCTGCGTTCCCAAGAGGATATTAAATTTTAACTCTCACTTACCTGTGCTGTTATAAAATTATTATTATTATTGCTTATACATAAAGATAGAGTGTCATAAATGTGAATTGATTTAATAAATAAAACTATGAGAAGTTGATTACTACGTGTGATTAATATGTTGTTATTTTTCGAACCACGGTTGAAATGATTTGAAGTAAGGTATGCAAAAAATATTATATACATATTATTAAACGGAGAGTTCACTAATTAACGTTACTAGTGTAAATGACTTGTGGGCAGTAATGTTTGTTTTATGATTGGAATTCTAATTATAAGTTGTCAGGCGACAATTTTTGAAAGAATCTTACCCGATACTATAATTTAAAAATCAATTTGGTCTTTTTAAAGTCATATCCGACCCATTATCCATTAATGTGTGCTCGCTTATCGATCTAAGAAAGGATTGGAATTTTCCAAGATGCATGTTTAAACATTTTCTAGGCTATCGAAGAGTGACTGCATGAAATTCAGTATAATTAACTTTATTATATTACTGCTATCTCAGAAGCTTACATTGGATTTTAACACAGTAAGTAGTTTTACGAAAATGTTATCCATTGGTCAAAAATAAATAAAATTATAAGAAACCTCAAATTAGAAAAGAAAATAGAACGATTAAATGTGCAGGTAAGATGCTATATAATATATATAAGTAAATTACACAATTGTTACGGACAGACACGCCCGTAAAAGACAAATTTTTATAGGGTGGATCACCGATTACTCGCTCGCCCGCTGTGGCTATGTTCTTCTAGAAGTCTGCTGACGACGCTCGCTTCTATTCTTGCTGATAGTTTGGAAACACCCGAGAGAAGCGCTACAATTGACGGTGTTTCTATCGGGGGTTTCAGGTCACAGAACTTACACAACAACAAAAATAAAACAAGCAAACATTTGTTCCAGAAGAGAAACTTAGCGAAACCGACAGAATGACGTTATACACTTCGGACAAACTACTTGAGACTAGATTTCTATAGGTTGCCGCAGCCTTTTTATTTTGGTTCAGCAGACATCAGACAGAGAGGGGATGCCCATCTTCATTGTATGCATCGGCCACATGTAACGTGGTGGACCACGGAAGCCAAGCGAACTGAGCCACCCACCCGTCCCTTAGGGAACGGCAATACCGTATTCCGGCCAGCGCTAAATCTGGAGTGCTCCAGTTTTTTGATAATTAATTCGCTCTCTCGTATTTCCCGCTAATGATTCATGTGTCAAAGAATGTATCTGATACGCCGCTATGAAGATTCAATACGCAGATTGATGACCACATTCGGTGCAACACTACATAATGGTATTTTAATTACCCCTCATGGCCGCGGTCCATCGCTCTAATGTAAATAAAGACTCATTAACGGGATCCCCTTTGGCAGTTCATACACATGACAAATATTTATATAATATTGCAAAACTACATACATTTTACATTTAGTCATAACAAATATAGGCAGAAATATCTCCCAAGTCCTTCAAATTTGTCAGATCGTGACGGAGTGGATCCTACAGTTAATTTAAGACATTTTTATACAAATGCATTTATCAAAACGAAAAACAAGATATTAGGCGAGTATTTTTCTCTTCGGACCGTCGAGCCTGGTCCTGTGCGGAACAAAAACGGTACTAAAAACCCTCCTGTTTCTGCTAATCTATAATGGTAAAGTTATAAATACATTTTTATACATACCTACCTAAAATATCAAAAAATCTTTAAAGATAATATAAATCTTAGCATGTAGCTTTTCAAGCGATATTTCAAATTCAGACAGATAAGAAATAATGCTCCGAATTATATCGGTTGAAGGATGAAAAACATGTTCAAGTTGATCTTGTTTCTGAATCAGAGAATACTGTTATTTCTTTTTGTTCCTACGAAAATGCTTGGCTTTCACTTTTTCGGAAATCTAAGTATTGTCTTTTTTTACCATCATTAGATATTCATGTATACTTTAAATTAGTCCTAATATGACTCTTTTCTCTCCTGATACTACATTTGTCAACCAAATGAGAAAAATCTTTGGTTAAATATGTGGAAAAATTGGTTTACAATTGTGTTATACATGTGGAGACAGTTCTTCTCAATGTATGCCTGACCGTAGGTGGCTCCCACCGGATCCTTTGTTATATGGCACACCACACCTAATTCTTTTGACCGATCATATAAAGAATTCAACACAGACACAAATGAACTTTTTCTGCAATTGAAATAAATAAAAAAAATAGTCATATAATGAACAACAGAGACAACAGCATTCAACTTCCAACCGCATGGAATAATTTAATAATAATAATAACCACATATTTAATAATAATAATCACATTCCTAATACAAATAATATTAATAGTAAACCATATATATCACAATAAAAACACCAAAGCAATTAGAAAGTTTCTTCACTATTTAATAATGACGATAATAAAGTAAATACATGGATCACTAGAAGTCGAGCGAAACGCATTACCGGCGTCGCTGGAGAAACCCACTCCTCCACACCAGGCGCTTTCAAACTCTCACTTACGGTGATCTCCGGACCTGAACGGTTGTGCGCTTTTCGGAGAAGTAGCTCATCGACAAGGTGCCCTAAAGATGAGCAGTGAGATCTCACTGCTCATCTTCAGACTTCATCAAATCAGACTGGTAATAAAAATAATTTAAATCATTAAATGGCTGGGATGGTGAAATGGTTAATATGCTGTCCGCGATAGACAGAGGTCCGTGGTTCGATTACAGGTTCCAGCAATTAATCAATGTTAAAATCAGAATATGGCGATAATTTCTGATGATAAAATGATGACCACGAAGACTTTTCACAAGAGCAAAGGTTGGGACGTTCTTCGATCTCAGAAACAGAGGAAATCGTGCTAGAAGTCTTAAAAATGATCCGCTCAACCAGGTTATTGACTATTCGACTGACCGAAGAACTGAACATCACAACGCGCCGAGCCACATCTTGTTTTTGATCCGCGAGTTATTAGCTGAAAAAAAATCCTGTCTGTCCACATCCGCTTTACTCCGCGAATTTAGTACACGCGACTTTTGGGTCTTCCCAAAAATAAAAACTGAGATTAATGGACAACTTTTGATACCCTTATTGATATACTAACATTGAGAAGCAGCTGAAGTCCCTTCCGAAAGAAGCCTTTTAGAAATGCTTCCAATCATGGAACCACCATTGGGATAAGTGCATCGCCAGCCAAGGAGAGTACTTTGAAGAAGATAAAGTGAAATTAGTCATCAACTTATTTTATTGTTTATAATTACATTATTCGCCGTATTTTTTGATCAGACCTCGTATATATGAAGTCGAAGATATTTATATTAGTTACAAGTTATTTGCGCTATTTTTGCCAGTTATGCCCATACACGATAATTGCAGAGTAATACATACATTATCAAGTGAAAACATTCCGCTATAAGAATAGAAAAACTCCATAAAAAAACTAACCCACAAAAACCAAGTTTTTATCCTTTTCTTTGTAAATTAAGTTTTCCATCATGTAATAATTGATTGACTGAAAATAAAACATGTCTAGACAAATATTTATGTCAAAAATATCTCTTTGTTATTTGATTTTTTCCCAAAAATCTGAAGTGTGGTGTCATCTATGAACCAATTGTCATAAATTTTCGAAATTCGTAGTGAATTACCTATTATACCTACCGACTAAGTAATTCAAATTTTAAATATTCCGTCACGTTATCGGGCCACCGGCGCCGTTGGTAGTAATCAAATTTTTGTAATGATTCTAATTTGAAAAAACCATTAAAATTCCCAAAAATTCCAAAATTATACTATAATTATTATTATTTTTTAACGAAAATTTGAAAGATCTTTTTGATTGTCGCCACGGTCTGTTAGCAAAGTTTCAGCTCGATTAGATTCCGGAAAAAGAGTTAAAATTCGATTCAAAGTTTTTTCGTCAAGAAAACAAGCAAGCAGACGCCACGAGTTAAAAGAAAGGAAGCAAAAAGGGAAAAGTCCGTAAATAAAATAGCCCATGATAAGACATTTTAAAAATTGTTGTCCGCGTGATTTTTTTAGATAATCTAGAAATTATGCGGTGATTGAAAAAAACTTACCGGTATCTTATATGACATTATTTTTATAGAAAAAATTCAAATATTTGAATAGTCAAGCCGTTTAAATGGGAAAAACGGCTCTGAAGACGCCCGGGTGGCAGAAATATGACCCGAGAACGGCGACTAGTGATGACGTAATTACTTGTGTGACACATTTTAGTCTCCATGAACGAATTACAGTCTTGTCGGCGCCGGCAAATTAAGGCCAGAGATTATTAAATATCTTTAGTAAGAGAGTAATTTTTGACAATAAGTAGTATAACAACCGTGATTTATTCGTTATATGAACACATGATGTTGATTTACAAATAACAACCCTTGATTCGTTTATGTTTCCAGAGCATCTTTGCGCCGAGGGATGGCTTTTTCAAATACTATCAAAAACCCACCGTTGGTGAAAAGCCGAAATATATCGAGAGACACGAGCCCCTGCGCGCCCCCACCGCCGAACAGCAGCAATCCGGTTAGTATGGTACAATTTTTCACAATTTATAATACAAATATTGAAGACATTTTTGTGTACGCTGGCGCCGCGGGTGGAGCTGCCCAACACATTATGATATATACACACATGCATATTAAAGCAACAAAGAAAAGCGGGGGCATGTGTTTAATGTTATCAATTCAATTTATTTAACTTTATTTAACTTACACAAAATATACCGAGTATACAATTTCTTTACAAACGCGATGAAACAAATTCCAATCAATCATTTGATCGCAGAAAAGGGGTGTTCAAAAAAATATTATTTATAAATGGCGTGTGAAAATACAAAACTTCCCAGAAACGCCATAAACACGATTTCCTGAAGACGGAAGCTATTTCTATGGGACCTCCATCAATCCTTCAGTATTACAAGTAAAGATGCGTTAAAATAGCTGAACCTATCATGAGTTAAATAAACTGGAAAGTGAAAATGTTACAATAGGCGTACTTGGCAAACTCATATATTGTTATTTCAGAGCCCGTGCAGGATAGCTCGCCCAGCGTCACCCGTTTGTCAGCCTTCAACATCCACAGGCTACACTGGCTCTGAGTTTGCGAGTCAACATTATTTGACAATTCCGCATAGGTATTATTATATACTATCAATAATTTATTGTCTTATTATTATTATGTATATTCATATTATACTGCTATTAGGGGAGAAAAGTTCACTGTCAAAACTAAAGCGTTTGACGTAAGGTATTTTTTTTATTTAGCCATTCTTAATTTAAATATTCTGTAAAATAACTTGTGTAATATAAATTAATTTTATTTTATAAATAAATTATTAAACTCGTAAATTAATAGGTAAGGAAAATAATTTTTAATATTACCTATGAAATTCACATGACACAACCTCAGTTTAAGAGAGAAATTATATCACTCCTGACCGAAAATAATTTGAGCGTGTAAGACGGACTCTTCGGAAATCATCCTAAACAAAAAAAATTATTGCCACAAAGACACAGGTACACATTTTCTGACTTGGTTGACCTGGGAGCCTACATGCCTATTACGTCGTGCGGATATTGTGAACCTTGTTTATCTTGTAGTCGCATATTGTACTATACTTATATTGTATAATGTATTAATGTTTTACTGTAAAATGTAACTGTACTAATCAACTTGTCCTAAATGATTATCCATAGGCTCATTCTGACCTGTCGATAGTCTTTAAATTAAAAAAAATATTTTTAAAAAAATCGAACAATTTTTTTTTCACGGAAAGTAAATAATCTATTCAAGTATTGGCCATTGTTTTCTATATCAAAGTTCTTTGATACCTTAACTATATAAATTCTGGGGACAAGAATCAATGAATTCTTTAAACGCTTATTTCACCGCCTCATCGGAGTTGAAAATTTTCCCTTGAAAAAAGTTATCCAAATTCAAAAAAAAATGTAAATCAGTAGGTGCAAGGTCTAGCGAGTAAGGTGGGTTACGGAGAGTTTGCAGTCGGAGCCCCTATAATTTCAAGACGGTCTGTCGTGCAGGCGTCGTCATGGAAAAGTAGTGGATTTGCAATCGACAAGTCTCGGTTGTTTGATAACAAGCTTTTCCATCATTGTTTTCAATTCTTGACAGTAAACATACATCTGCAGTAATTATTCTGCTAGATCCCTAGAAGCTACCTATAATAAACAAGCCGGGACCGGTAAGAGAGATGACATTTTTTCTCTCCCCTTTTACCCTTTTCCCTCACCCTGATATATTTTCGATGCAAATCTATACCGATCAAATCGAACCTTTGTTTCCCCCCACAAATTTATTTTCAACTTTGTCCTTAACCCGTACAACGCCGGGTACGAACAGCTAGTTGTTTTATAAAAAAAGGTTATTCATTGGCAACATCGGCCCGCTTTATAGAAAACACTCAATGTAACCTACAAATAATCTTCATAATTATATAATTAGCTCAAGTCTGGTTGATTTATAATAATATTATTTGCTATTAAGCAAATTTGAAGCAGAAATTGTTTTTCGTCTAACGTTGCAGTTGCTCAGTACGTTCAATAATATTTTATTGTCAATCAAATTTTATTTTACTGTTTTTCTGTGAGATTTAAATAATTATCTTTGACAATTAAAATCACTAACAAAAAGTAACTATGGAGAACATTTTCAGAAAATATTCTAATTGCATTTTCTGGATGGTAAGTAACTACATAATATTATATAGTGACCAATATTGGCCGCTGCTCGGTCACGGCCCTTTTTTCGAAATATTTACTTATTATTTATTAATTTTGAAAATGTAATTTGTTACTGAAAAAAGTCTAACGTAACATAACTAAACTAAAGCAATTATGCAACATCAATAATTCCATACATCTCAGTCCTGGTGTATATGGATGATATTTTGCAACCTTTAATGTGTTGACCCGCAAAAAAAGATGTTACTCAGTTTCTTGGAGGAAAGCATATAGCAAAAATAGTTTCAGTATCCTAGAAGTTTGCAGTAAGTCTGTCAACCAACAACAGTCTAAAGCACCAAAAAATATGCAATATCAATTATATATAAAGTAATAAAGTCAAATATCTCAATTTTGTGTTGAGTGTTTCTTTATTCAACACGACGTTGCAGAACACCATACATATAATGATGATCAGTTTTTACCTCAATGCATGTTATATGGAAAAAAAAATTTAATCAAAACTAAATCTTGTATATAAAAATTACATCCATTTTCCGCGTTTCTGATTAGCGCGATTGACGCATATTTCGTAACTGTAGAATTACTTGTGATCGTACAACTACTACACCACAGACAAGCGATGAATTTATGTGTTAATCGCTTTGCCGATAGCAAAAATTAAACTCTCACTCTACACGTCTCTTGGTGTAAAATTTGCTTAGAAATTAACCTGTAAACACAATTGAGTTCTTTCATTGACAAAATTTTACTACCTTATAAAAATCGCTTCCCGTAGAAAAAGTTTAGTTAAAAACTCATTCGCTTTCTCATCCAAATGATGAAAATCAGAGTAGAAATTATTTTTTGTAAAAAGTAATACTGAATTAATTTTTACAAAAAGTAATTCAGTATTTCTTTTAGAATATGAACTTTGAGAATGGGTATAATTGAGAAAGATTTCACACTATGTCATTTCTAGTAGAATGGTGGGTCCAACACTGCTTGTCATCAAATTGTTTACTGACTATAAAATCATGTGTTTTTTTCATCATTCACTAGTGTACTGTTGATATCTGAGTACTCCGAGGAGTCTGATGAAGACTAATCCAGGAAGTAGTTGGCCTAATTTGCTTTCAAACGTATGTATTCGTAAAGAAGACAATATTTGTGTATGAGTGTTATGATGTGGATTTTGATATTTTTATTTTCATTTTCCTATTACACACATATATCTTTGTAGGAATAAATCAAATTTTATTTTATTACAAGCATGTTTTCAGAGAAGTGATTTTTGTTACAATATTTTATTAATTTAAGTGTTAGTGACGATCCTAATGAAATATATAAACATAAAGTTAGTCTTAAAAAAAGGAATGCATATTTAAAACTTATATACTTTTTATACTATGATATTAAAAATTTAAAATATCATGTGGCATTTTGTAAACATTTCATTTAAATGTTTTTAGTTATTTCTCAAATAGAGAATAAGGAATGATGAAGCATCAACTTTAAATGTTCTCAAAACAATGTCACACAATCAATGATCGAAAAGTCAAACAATACCTTTAGATTTCAAGGTGATAATTCCATTTTAGGACAATTCATACTTAGTACCACAATCTTACAAAAAACACCACAACAACTTTATATTACAGGTACACCAAAAATTATAATAAAATTAAATGATAAGTTCTCCCATTATTTCGTTAAAAAATAAAAGACAAAATGATTAATAAATGCTTCAGGGATCCCTATCTCTTGTTAAATACTTGCTCTTTGTGTTATAAATTTAGCAAATTCATTTTTTTTTAATAGAAAGCGTACACATCAATATTCTTACTGTTTTCAAAGTAAGCTTGCGTCTGCTCCATGAAAAATTGAACTAACTGCTGGTCTGAAATGAGCCTCTATTCTATGACTACTAGATTAACCACTGGGTAATAAAGTTTAGCTTAAGCTAAACAACAACAAGCTAAACTTTATTACCCACTTAACCCATATTAAATGACATAACAAAGGATTTCCTGTCGCATACAAACATGTACACCGCGCTTTTGGGATTCACCAGACTCTTATTGTACTCTCTAGAGGACGTACAGTTACAGTTATGGCAAGTGGTATTGTTTGACTATCGGTGGTTTTGGTGTTGTGTTTAGGAATATTTATAAGTGCACGTTTATACATGTACCTGTCAGCATGCACCAATTCATATTTAATTGAAATGTAAAGTAATCCTCATTTTAGCCCGGATATAACGTAGCCTCGAATTAATTTTAACGTAATTAAAAAACAAGCAGTGAGCAATCGGCGAAAGCCATTTGCTCGCTGCTAGGCCCTGCGGGCAGTCGTAAATTGGCTTTCACCCATTTCCTACTGCTAGGCACGCAGCAGCCAAAACTGGCCGTTTCGCGGCCAAGGCAACCGTTAACGTATTACTGCCAAGACCAGCAGGCGGCCTTAGATATAATTTGGATAAGAGTTTTAAAGATTTTAAAATGGACATTATTTTAATAAAATGCTTCTAAAACACACAAAAATTCTTTCAAAATCGGTTACCGTTTGTGAAATTAACACTCTTTGGCTGATTTTGAAGTCTGCCACTTGAATTCATGCTCGAATTGTACCTTTTCTTTAAAATATTAGTACAGTTTCTTTAAAACAAAATAAGAAGCCATAACGTCAAAATTTTCGGTAAAACATTGAAATGTAATCTGCACATTGTCGGTACCGAAAAATAACAAAATATCTGCCTGCGCTATTTTTAATTCATATTACTACAACTTGCATTCCTCCTCTCCCGTTGTTGTTGACTTCTTCCTTTCACGCTGATCTCTAGTCGTATTTTGAATTCTTCAACTTGTACTCCTCCGTTCCTTTGACTTTTATAACTTAAAAGTTTGACGCATGTCATCCCAACATAGTTAGGTCCGATTATTTTCGTTTCAATTCATTTGCGTATATTCTCAAAACTTTTGATTTGTTTGAGCTTTACGGGTTATCTTCACCTATGAATTAGTATGCACCACAGTTATAGATAAAGGCTCGCGTCACGATAAAAAATTTGTTGCCAGGAGATAAAATAAAATTGCTTTAAGAAAATATACAATCGGTTCATTATATTCTTTCATTTAATATCATTTTTTAACTAACTCGAATATTAAATAATGAAAATATTATTTCTATACGTTAAATAAATTCTAAGAGTATTGTAAAATAATCTACATACCTCGTTTCTTTTTAAATAAAATAATATATTTGACTATTTTCAGAAACTTGCAATGGAAAAATAACGCACTATTCGCTACGTTTTAAGTGCAATCATAATAAAGATACATACATCACACATATCTTATGTTTATTTTTATTTATATAATGAGTATTATACGCTTGTACGCACATTAAATGGCAATAGGTTGCTCCTTAAAAATAAATTAACTACTTCTATGTGAAAAACGCCTATTTTCAATTTTCGCGATAGATTCAATTCATAGTAAAAAAGTGACAAATTTTGTATTTTGTCACTTTTGTATTAAATTTGTGAAATATTGGTTTTGAATATAAACAAAATAAAATATAGGGTTTCTCTTCTGAGTAGCACTGACATGGTCGCACTAGCTAAAAAAGTTTTGGAAAAATCTTTGGGTTTTTGGTTGTCAGTATTTTGCGACTATTTGTGAGTCTGATAATTTAACGCGTCTACTCTTCTTTATATTTTTTTCAAAAAAAATATCGCGTTATATTTGGGCTAATTCAGTACATAAATGAGTGTTTTTGGTATCGTTTATAATGTATTATTTAACACATTGTGTCTTCAATCACTATCACTTCTATGACGTCATTGGGCTAACTGAAAGTAGTTTGCCCAATGTCTGCTAAAGAGAAGAAAAATTCTTGCTTCTATATTTGCATGTTTATTTATTGGGAATCATGCATATTGGATAATAAAAAGTTTTAATATGTTTTACATTTAAATATTTTGTCTTTTAAGTAATGCTTTTGGAAAATTATAAATAAATATATAGTTTTGACAGAAGTAGGCTGTACATTCAAAAGAATCGTTTATTTTCCTTTAAATCATTATGATACATACAGTAACAATATAATTATAATACATACTTGTATACCGAGTAAAATATACTAATTCAGATATTTAATCTTAAGACTTTTTTGTGTTTTCTCTTCTTAGTTACTTATTTCCAACACTGCTTAGTAAGTTAGTCATACATATATCAATGTTCGAACTGCTCACAATAACCCCCTTTTCTGCTGAATCTGTAACTGGAGTAAACGGCTGAGCTGATGCTGACAATACCGTCTGTCTCTTGTTGCCCGAGCTCTATTCAAATCTAAACTAAAGAGTTGGATAAATAAATGAAATAACTCATTGCTTAGTAATAACTGAAAGACGAAATCCAATAATGAGAAAAATGTCTTACTTTACCATCTTTTAAATATCTCCTTTTTATTTATAAAATAAATTTCCTGCTCCACTTTTGCTCCACTCCACTGAGAATTATAATAAGTATTTTCTCGAGTGTTTTATATTGTTTGTAATATCAAATTCGTATTTGAATAGCGCTTGGATATATTTACAATAATGAATTAAAATTATTCAATTATTAAAAATATTTAAAGAATTAAAGTATTCGGACTGACAAAATAATATAAATACATATAATATTTTAATTGAGTTATTTGTATTGTTTAAATCAAACGTACATTTTCCCTCATATTATACTTTGACTTTACATGAACGGATTTGATAAACATGTTTCGTGTCACTAATTTATTTTTTAATGTTTTCAGCTCAGATAGCTCCGAACCATCGAGCAACAACCAACAATTGACGACCGATGTCTAAACACCAATACTAGTCCAATCAACAATGAGAACACTTTTTATTTCTACATCGCATATCTAATTATATAGAAAATATTATAAACCACATATACGAAAATGCACACATACGCAATTTTATTTTTCATTCTGGCGATGGATTTTACAAAGACAAGTGGTCAAACAATCGCAGAAGCGCGCCAATGCCTTTGCATCGCTGATAATTAATAGCTTATAAGGTCCAAGACATGTTTTGTGTACCTTGAACGGTTTCATAATTTATACTGGTTCTAGATTTGATTCCATTAATGACCGTCCAAGCTATTCAATGCATTGTTTTTTTTGTATTCGTGCATTTTTATATATAAATGCTTAAAAATGGTGTTGTATACCTACTTGGGCCAAAACACCCATCTCAGAGTATCTATTTACTATAGATAGACGTACGCCTCATTGGTCCTGACCTTTATTCAAAATAAAATATATTTCACGCAGAAAAGCGTTTATTAATTTATCTATGAATATGTCTTAAAAACGGTTATCGAAAGAGATCGTACAAATTTTAAAAAAGGCTGTTTTTAAAGTCTCGAAAAGTTTACACCTTTTTAAAAATAGTTTTTTTTTAATATTTCGAAAAAATTCAATCTTGTTTGAACGCCGATGACATTACTACATTTTTGTAAACTTTTCAAACTTTATAATAAAATAAAATAAATTCAAAAATCGCACAAAATAGTTACTTATAACATTTGCAATTTATTTTATGAAGGCATTTTGTAAAACACATTGAATGTATTCAGTATCTATTGTTAAATATGAGGCCTAATCGATGATGTGCGTGTATGGTGTATGAAGATCGTAATAATTTTCCTTACTATGAATTATTATTACCTGTCCAGGATGCAATTCAATTTGTCACCAATTTAACAATTCGTTAAATTTGAGATTAAGATATGCACAAATATAACGATATAGATATGCAGAATTGCGTCATAATTACGATCATTGTGTATGCGCAATTGTGTATGCCGGATCAAGTTTGAGTTTATTTACCAATTAAATAGGTACGTGCTCAATTTGCCACTCAATTTGTTACCATGTTGTAGACTTTTGAGTGAGAGATGTGTGGAAATAGTCTACATTTGCGACAACTACGATGATGGAAAGTGCACAAAAATATATTTTGATTCAAGTTTGTGATAATTTACCAGTAAATTAGATACCTGTCCAGTTTGCGACTCATTTGTTGCAAATTTTGATAATTTGTTGTCTTTTGAGTTTTGAATACGTACAATATATATATATATATATATATATATATATGTACAATTTAATAATTTTGAATCGCAGTACAATTGCCACATAATTACGCTAATGGTAAATGCACAAAATGTTTTATGTACAATTATTACACGATATTTAGTGATGCACACTAAGACTTTACAGTCTATAGCTGGAGAGCTCAACAACTATAAGATATGTTCTGTTGGAAGTTCTGTTTGTGGCTAGGTACATTTTGAAAGTACATCATCTCTCCAATTTTTTAACTTTTGTGAATATTTGGAATTCGACATCTGATGGTCGATATACACACTAAGACACTTTTGGGTTAAATTCAATATCCGTCATAATAATCCCACCGCGAATTGAAAAACTTTGCCTTGACAAAATTTTAGTAAAAACAAGTCCCCTAAATGCTGGCAATTTCAATTTTAAAAGTGTTGTAGGCTATGTTGAAATGAAAAGAACACAACTTGGACCAGATGGAAATATCATGAATTCCGTGACTTGAAACTATCTCTAGAATCCATTTGTTGTTACAAGGATTCCAAGGATTGTTGTTATAAGGAACAACCTATACCCAAATAGTACTCCCGAAAGTGTATATGTGATTGTTTTGAAAAAAATTCCGATAATTTGACGTATCATCAATACTTCCCCGGTGAATTATCATAACAAATTAAATCAGTTTCCATGATATTTTGTGGCACATGTCTGGCTTTGGTGTTTATAAAGGTTCAGATTGTACACTGCAAATCTATAAACACGTATAACTGTATATAATACATAATAGGTTATGTGTAAAAAAAATATTTATTCTTAAGCTAATCATCATAATCCCCTTTCTAGTTGCCAGATTATATTAAAAATAATAATATTCTATGTGGCATTGTAATATCGTGTAGTTTTATCTAATAAATATTTAAATTTTATCCGACGAGTAAGGTTTACCCTTATATATATATATGAAGCATTCTTTTCTAGGGTAAACCGCGTATTGTAGTCTTGAGAAAGACTGTTATTATACACCCAACGTTTCCGACAGATAGCACTGTCCATTGTCAAAGATATTTCGAGTTCTGTTTTGAATTGGTGGCGAGCACACCTGTTCACTCCAGAAGCCGAGATCCGAGTGAAGCTTAATATGAAGCTAATTTTTTACTTTGTGTACCCGTCTAACGAGTTTACTTTGTGTACCCATCTATGAAATTTGTCTGGACCTGGTATTCTTCTATTATGGTTGGAAACCCCGTTATTGTTATTTATATTGTTTGTATTTACTGCGTCGGTTCTTGGAATCAGATTATTAGAGGTTAATTTAGAAATGTTTTTAGTCATTAAGTATGGATTTCCAGTATTAGCATTGGGGATTTGGATTGCATCGTCCCGGCAATTCATGTTATTTTTATTTTTATATATATGTATATATATTTTAAAAAATATATATATATTGCTTCTCTGTAAATTCTACATGTTTCGTTGTTATTATTAGGTAGGGTTTAATTATTATTAAAATCTATTATATTTTTATTGTCTGGGAAAATGAATAAATGTTTCATTCAAAAGAAAAAAAATCTCATTCCCAACGATAATTTGTTGTATATAAAAATGTTTTCAGAATCTATTAATAGTTAATTCAGAATTTTCTGGGTAGAGTCAGGAAAACAGGAATACATCATGCCGTATGTATTCCGGCTGGTACCTCAGCAAACTCTAACCAGGATAGTGTAAGATATTAATCACGAGTATTGTATATAATGTGCTGTGCTGTCGTTTGTATTGAAGACACATTAATGTGTCTTCAATATTATTAATGAGTGTTTATGTATAATTGAAACACTTCATTTAAGAAATGTGTGTAACAATCGAATTTAAAAATATGGGTATTACTGTATGTTCGATTTGAATCAAATATAACATGAACTATTATTACGTTAAATGATATCACTATACTGTAAACACTTTATCCCGAACAATATTATTATTTCAATATTTCCTTTTGGAATAATTCCCTGACTTCTGACTTAAGCCCAGATTTGAGTCTAGATAACAAAACAGAAACAATATTCTTCTCACTTTACCTAATCAATTGCGTACATTACTAGAATTTTAGATTGTAAATCTCTCATTGTTTAACTATACTTGATTGTAAAATTCGTATTGATAATGAATAAAAAGTCATATCATCATTCTTGGTACTACAACCCTTGGTGGGTCTTGGCCTCCTCAATAATCTAACTCCACTCATCTCGGTTTAGTGCCAGCTCTCTGCAGAAGCTATAAGACAGAGATGTCTTTGAGGACATTGTCACTCCATCTTAATTTTGGCCTTCCTAAGCTTATTATAAAAATCGTATTATTTAATTTTCAAGGTGGTTCAAAATTAACAAAAGAAAAATTTGTAATCCGTACAACATGCGCTTGCTTCTATCTGAGATTTATGACAATCAGATTTCTAAAATAATTTTGACAAACAAATTGCGTTAATCTCTATAATAGTCAGGTACCACTAAAAATATATTGATCATAAGAAATTACTCATGAGCGGGCCAATTCTAAAATATAAACCAGTCAAAAAATATTAAGCAAAAGTGATAAATACTATGGTTAGAGCACATTTTACTTACTCCGAAAGCGTTATGTTTCGACACATGAAAGAAATTCACGTATTGGAAATAATATACAAATAGGTACACACATTTACTCGCGAATAATTCCTGTATTCAGCCGAAATCCAAACAATTCCTGTATTCAGTTGGAATACAACCGAATACAGGAATCAGTTGTATTCCAAGTAGAAATAAAACTGCGCACGCGCGTGCACTATTTCAGTTTTTAAATTTTTGCAAACATTAGAACCACCATGATAGGAATAGTTTTGAAAGATATTAATTACCCTGTAGAATATAGTAGGTAATGTAATAAATGTTGAGTAAATAATTATAGATATTTATCTCTGCTTTAATAAAAATATGTAATTGGCTTGTTGTATAGTTTGCAATGGAATAAAGCTTTAACTTTGGATTGAGAAATCTTTAAGAAAATATTTTTTTAGTGAAAAGCTAAAAAATGAATCGTAATTTAACGAGAAGGTACCTATATCACTTTTATATTTAAGGAATTAATAGTAAAAGTGGGAGTAATAAACCGTAGTAATAATTATTCATTTACGCTTGCTTGTATGTATGTACGCGAAAATATTCAAATTTTTCTATCCATTCTTTCCTATTGTCTACTTACTAGACACTGTATTCATCCTCGACTTAATTAATATAAATCAAATTGTCCATTAAAAAAAATCGACCCAGAAAAGTTTTCGAACCTTGTAATATATATAAAAGAAGACTGACCCACTCAGCGAAACAACTTTATATTTTTAAAATGATCATTATTTGTAGGTTTCAGACTTACCTTAATATTAAAAAATATTTTACTTAAAAACTCACTAATTGACCTCAAAATAAGGTTCATCATCATACTGTGAATCTTATTTTGCTTAGCGTCGCTTTGAATCTTTAAACATCTCCGACAGGTCAACATGCTCGGCCGGTTAGGCCGCACAACTTCATGGTGTAACTGATAGCACAACATTCAAGCTGTAATTGACAACACAACATTATACTGTAACTGACAGCACAACATTCATACTGTAAGCGACTGCAGCTGTTTGACGTTTAAAATGGACAATAAAAATAATATCCGCTTTACATTTGTAATGTATTATAATGTTTTTAATACGCGCACCATCGAATAAACGTATAAATATTTTTAACTGTTTTCATGCTACATCCCCTACTGACAAATTCCCTAATTAATCCATCATCATAATCTTCATGGCTTCCTCGCAAGTTCAATGTATATCTTACGAGTCCTTAGTTATGTATTTCCTCGATAACTTAATCAATCAATATTCAATATTTTCATTTCCAGCGCTATTAGCTCCATATTTTTTTTAGATATTTTCAGAAGTGCTGTACGCAAAAATACGCAGCTTTGTAAAAGTTCCTTATAATTTCGTATGAGAATCATCAAATCCCAGGAAACTGCTCGCTGGAGACAGTGAACTGGTCTGGGCTTTTTAGATTGACACCTTACATTAAAGTAGATCTATGGACCACCACCCCTAATGTCACTCTTGTAATATAAAATACATATTATATCCAATAAGTATCTCATGTATTGCAGATGTCACTATAAGTCCACCCCACTGATCCGACTGAGCTCGGTTGATCCATGACCATTTTTGTATCGTTGTTTCTGAAAAAATTGATATTTATATATGTTTAAGATAATATGATAATTTGATATTAACAAATGTGTTTGAGAAAATATATTATTATACCAAATTTTACTTTTATAAAATACTAATTATGTGAAGAAAACTAATGTTATGTGATTATATAGAAAATACGGATGAATTAGTAATTGGTTAATAACTAAAGTAATGATTTCAAAGGAAGGAATTATACAAACAATTTATTGATGTCAATAAAACACGTTTAAAATATTATTCTTTAATTAAAATAGAAGAATATAATATTTTAGCTAAAGAATTTACAAAAATTAGGTTAATCTAAATCTAACTTGTATGACTTGTATGACGTATCATCCAAAAATCATTGTTGTTTCAATTATATCTCATTTAAAAATGTGAAAGAACATTATATAATACTACATTGATCTTAAACTACTAAATGTGTTTCTGTATATTTAGTTATAAGTTATTTAATTAATTTGCCACCCAAAAGTAGGAAGTTTTATTTAAATTGTCAATAAATTAGAAAAATTGAATAACATTTTGAACGTAACAATTATATTTTAATTGCAACTTAATATTCTTATCCCCAAACCATAATATTTTAAACATGAAGTCTGGTTTTATTTTTGCTAACTCCATTCTCTGAATAATATAATAATGAGTTACTTGGCGCATGGGTTAAATCTCAAAAATGATTTCAACTACTAATAATTCTCTTGAAAAAATATGCAAATTCATTTTTTTATCATTCGTTTAAACTCTATATCCACCGCAAAGTGAATTTTGGGGTAATTAATAAACGATAACTCAAAACATTGGACCTAAAACATGTACCTTAACTCTGGATATAAGTGCCCTATTTTTTTCTGAAAATACAAAGTAATTCAGTACTGAGATGTTAAGTTTTGGATATTTTTATAGAAAAAAATCAAATTATTGTTAAGACTTGTATTATTTCTTAATTCTCATGATAAGACACTCTCTGTCGTAATAATAATTTTTTGAAAGAACTTAAAATATTTTCATATCGTACTTCATATTTTCCTTCCTCTACTCAACAACTTTTATAAAAACAGTAATTGGAACTTCAATATATAGAGAAAAACTTATAAGAATAAAAAAGAGTTTTTTGGATGTAAAATGCAAAATGCTCAGCTAGAGAAAATGTTGCAAGATTTAACGAATTGTAAGATAATCTTATTTGTCCGCGTTCAAATTCCCCAAACACCTTAGTATTTTTACGTATTTTTTAGCAATAAGTAGGTATCATTTAAAAATGTTTAGACATTTTTTTCTCACTATATAAACAAAATGATTATTCAATATTCTACTGACAAGCACTTTATGATTTTTTTATCATATGTACATTCATAATTCAAATACAAGTAAGTTAACAGCATTAGTAGGTACAAATGCTTAAGTCTACTTTGAAAATAGTAAAAGTATTGATGTGACATATTTTCAGCCTCTCGTATATATTTTAATTAAAAAAATAAATGTAGTAGAAAACCTGACCTCTCTGCATTTCTAGTATTCAGAATAATATATGTTTACATCAAATAATGAGCTTAATTTCCATGTATGCTCAGGTATCAAAAAATATATCTGTAGGTTCCTCACATCAAAGTTGGTCTCCCTGTATTTTCAGACTTCAGAAAACTATTACTAAACTGTACTTCAAATGAATTTAGTTTCTCTGTACTTTGAAGCTTCCAGATAATGAAATAATATCTCATCTTAAATGTAGTGTAGTTACATGAAAGTGTTTACATATAATTTTTTAAAAATTAAACATGTTCAAATGTTTATTTAGTCAAGAAAAATAATGTATTAAAGCAAAATAATAATAAATCAAGATTTATGTATATCTAAATATGTATATCTATGTTAACAAAATCAATAAAAAATGTATTACGTTTGTAATATATCTACAACTAAATTGTGTATTTTATTGATCGTGCCAGGCATTTTGTAGGAGAATTTGATGAAACGAAAATGAATGATATTATAATTAAATAAATAAAAATAACTTTGTTATACACCACTTATATTTGTTAAAAATCCAACCAGGTTTCGCTACTACCAGTTTCTTCAGGGATCTTAACTATCTGAACATACAAAAAATATGCGCTTATATACTAGTGTAAAAGGTGAAAGGACGGAGTGCCAATAGTGGGGGTAGGGGGTGGGATTATACAGGGAATATTATTATTAAGAGGGAAAATATTTAAGAGTGGACTATAAGACAATTTTTTTTTGATTATAAATTATTTTATGATTTAAATTAATGGCTTTTCTTATCTCTGATGCCTCTAAATTATCTAGTCTATTACCTATTCCGTTTTCATGAATAATACTAACTCCTGAGCTATTATCGAACGTGTGGTCTTCTTCAATTAAATGGTTTCCTAATTCTGAAAACAACGCAAGTGCTCTTTTACCAGGAGTTAGTACGATAATAGCTCAGGAGTTAGTACTATTCATAAAAACGGAATAGGTAATAGACTAGATAATTTAGAGGTTGCGAGTGGATAAAGTGCATGTTATTCTATTGACTTTCAACCCGTTTTTTCCGCTAGATTCGCCGAATCCTAGTCTGTGTGCCGCAGGAAAATGCCGAAACATAATTTGTTCTTTAATTTTTGTTAATATTTTTAATTGGTTTATTTTCTGGCTGTGCATTTATGTGCGCAAATACAGAGTTTCCGATACATTTTCGACGTTTAGTTAATATCTTAAAAACTCGAAAAGGTGAAATAAATCGAACTCAGCAAAGAAAACAGTGTTTATTTGTCGTCAAATAAATTAATTAAATAAATAAGTTATATGGGCGGTACCAGAGCAAGTGAGTCTGTAATGTTCAAGCAACCATGACCTAATATCAATAGTTATGGAAATATGCATTTTTTTCAATATTTCTGACATTTTGTAAAAAGAAGAACTATCACAACAATAACTTATATCGATTATGAAAAATTCATTCACCTCAATGCAACATAAATAAAATGATAAAAACCTTCTAAAAAAATATTTTTAATTTTTGCAAGGTTTTTATCATTTAATTCGACTTGTATTGCGAATGAATTTTTCATGGTTGGTCGTTAGGGTGGAGTGAAAATGTGTAGAGAATATATTTTTTATCTATTTTTGTAATAGCATAGTGGTAAAAAGTTGCCTATGGATGAGTAAATGAAGAATGTTAAATAAAATTTAACATATTATAACGGTTTGACCGTTAACTGGGGCACAAAATAATTTTTATAAAAAGTATTATTTCGTCTATTTTTGACAGCCTCAATAAGTTGTATTGTAAAAACCTTAATAATCTATTGGAATAGTATTTTTCATGTTATTTGCAACACATATTTTATATAATTATAAAAAAACATAAAATTTAGGGTTTATGGTGCCCCAAAGCCTCTTAAATCAAAAATAAATCAATAAATTTGCAAATTAAACGCGATTCATATTCATGAAATATTTATTAAAAATTGTTATAAAATAGGCAAATTAAGTAGAAAATTCACGTTTGGTATTATAAAAAGGCATCATCTGACGTGATGACAGTCTGGCCCTGATAAAACCATCACGTTTTTCCTCTCCACGTACAGCACCTGAAGCTTCAGTTACGAGCTTGATGCAACGGTACTCGGCTTGAGTTTGACAGGGAAAGAATGCTATATTATTTTTCGTTCAAGACCACTTTCTACAATTTCTTTTAAGCTTCAATATATAAACTTTTAGTTATAGATGGCACAGTAACAGTAATTTGATTATCGTGCCAAACAATGATATCGGTATAATGGGAAGCATTGAAATTAAATGATGGGACTTTGAATTTTCGGATTCCTGCGACTTTCTCCGACCTTGCATTCAGAATACGTTGGCAGGCCAGTTGCCGTATCACTTTGTTGTCATCTGCATGCTGGCTATAAGAACATTTTCTGGATGACCAAAATATTCATTTCTTTGTATAACTGGATCAATCACTTTCTTTAAACTATCGTTTAAATAGTGACTACAATTAATTGCAAACCACAAAGCTGTGCTCCATTTACACACGAAGGATTGCATTTGATTTGAAACCACGTTCGTCCATAAACTTTCATCACAAAATTGGCTAATATAAGAAGATTCTCTTCCGGATTAGTCTTTGTGACATATAATCGTAATGTCGTGTTCGCAGTCGTTAGTCGTATATTTTATTTTAAAAGATGGCAGTAAATGGATTTTCAATATTATTTCTTAGTTATCTAAAGGAAGTGAATATGTCTTTTTGTAACTTGACGAAACTTTATCAAAAATAGCATCATTGTTGTTTTCCGATGATACTGTTTATAAATTATTCAAATTTTCAGATTTTTTTGTTGTTTCTGAAATAAAACTACACAATGGAAAGTTTCCTTTTAGGAAGCGTCCATAAGCCACGTGGCCTGATAAAGGGGGAGGGAGTTAGGTAGAATGCTGGGCTGCGTGAGGGGAAGGGGGGGGTCAGAGTCGAGTTTCGTAATTCTTTAATTAATTAGCCACTATTAAAAAGACAGAATGCGCTATAGATAAATCTGCGCAGATCGGTTTGCACATAATCAATAATTTTAAAATACAGAAGACTAAACAAAAAGGTACGATAAAACAGCTCAATTTCTTTAGGAGTTAATAGGAAAAAACTACGTTCCACCCGGGGGAGCAGGGGGAACAAATCAAAAGCCACGTTAGGGCTACATGGGGGGATGGAGAGCTTCAAATGAGTTCAAAATGCAACCACGTGGTTTATGAACGCTCCCTTATGTCGGAAAATACTTTTATACGTTTTGATTCTGGTATCACTAATTTATTGTTTTTTCTCAATAGTGCATTTTTTATATTTTATCTTATTTTTGTCACCCTGTGCGAATATTGAGAAAAATACAATTATGGCAACCATTTATTGGCGCCCTTAATTTTAGCATAAATAGCTAATATTTTATAAATTTGAGTTTATAATCATTTGCCTTGAAAATCTGGTAAATGGTTTTGTGTAAATAAATGAACACATTAGCAAATTTATAAATAATTAATGAAAAATGATTAGCACTCTAACCATAATAATTTATTTTAAAATGACTTCTTTTCTCCCTTTCTTTTAACTCATAGCGTCTGCTTGCTTGCTTGGCGAAAAGAGAAAAAACTTTGGATCGATTTTTGAGCCTTTTACCGTGATCCAATCGACATTTTCAAAATTTTTGAAAATGCTGAAACTGAGCTGAGCTGAAACTTTGCAAGCGGACTCGTGGCGACGATCAAAGAGATCTATCAAATTTTCGTTAAAAAAAGATTATAATTTTTCTAATTTTTAACGGTTTTTCATACAATTCAGTAAGTTGTATGGAGATTCCGACGCATATGGTAGACACGAAACCCGAAAATGAGAAAGGGAGTATTGTAAAAACTTGGTTTTTATGGGTTACTCTTTTTACTAAATAAGAATATATCAGTTCAGAACGCTCATATTTGATACTGCAAATAACACAGAGTTTATATTTTTAGTGTTACCAGAAAGAAAAATATAGTTTCAACATTTTGATATTTCTATGTGTTTCAATACTTATATTTGGTATTTAAAGTCGAAAGTACCAATAATTTGAGGACTGCCAGGATTAGGGTGGTTTACCCTGCCTAAAATATAAACAATAATAATAATTATTATTATATTTATTTGTAGAGTAGATACATAAAAATGTTTTTTATAATAAGTTGATTCTATGTTAAAACATTATCCTCCCTATAATATATGATCCAAAGCTCGAGTTTATGGGAGGAGTATTTACAAGCCAAATTAAAGTACAAAAGCAGAAACCATTTAGAAGTAGTATTTTTTTTATACAGTAACCATTTGAGACATGTGGGCAATGTCACAATACATTGTTGTACGAAATCAAGGATTTGATTTCTTTCTTATACTGCTCGTATTTTGGAATGTTCCTTTCTTGAAATTGCCGCTAATAGATGCTCATTGTAGACGGCTATGGTAGCCGCTTTGTGGCTGATAGTGGCTGTCACGCGGCCATCGGTGTCTACAATCATCTGTCGGCGATGGTAGATGCCAATGACCGGCGCGACGGGCGGCTATGGTGAGCGATTTGCAGCTAATGGAGGCCACTGCGCGTTGTCTGCTTGCTGCAATGCCATGCTATGGTAGTCGCATCGCGGCCAGTGAAGCAACTTCACGTATAGGTTTTGAGGACGGCTATCTATATAAATTAATTTTATTGTCTGTCGGTCCGTAACGTCCGTAACTTGCTGGAATTACAATTTTAGGTGCTTCATTAAAGTTATTTAGTTTAAGATGTTTATATGATAATCAATTTGCCCTGTGATAAGTCTCGGTCTGAATCTATGATTTGTAAATAAAATTACATTTGCATCGGAACAGTCTGAACAGTAAACTGAACTTTAAATTAATTATACATGAAACGAGTTTGTTCGGAACGAAATTGTTGTATTATTTTAATACAAACTGTTTGTTATTATTATAAATAAGAATTAATCATTTATTGAATTGTATTTTGCTGATTTGCACAAAATTAAATTATTTTGAAATTAATAAATATTGTACGACTTTCAATTTTTTTTGATATCCACTAAACCAGCATACTGGCGAGGTGTGTGTCACGGGCAATACAACTCCGGGACCGCAAATAGGAAGACTCCACCTCCAGCGTGTGGTCCCAGGCGATCGCTCACAAAGGAAGGTTTCATCTGTCGGCCTCTACAGTGGATGGTGATCCAGAAGGTCCTTCTCACCATATATTTTATTTTGTTGTCACGGGACGTGGCTGTGGGAGGCAAATGAAAACACTGAAAATTAATTAATAATTTAACTTGTTGAGGGCCTAAAAAATTCAAAAGCAACATATAGGCAAGGGCCGGAAATTTTCTGAATTTTTTGTGATTTTTCTTTTTACGAAAAAACCATGAAAACATGCGTATATTAAAAAAACACACACACATTCATATTATTTTATCGTAAGTGTCGAAATGCAATGATTTTTTTATCATTTAAGTAAAAAAAATAATCTTTTTTTGAATTTCCATAATGTTGCCAGCGCAACATTTTATGAAAAATAATAATAATTTTTTATTTGTTTATTAGAGACAACACTACTATTAATAATAATAATCTTCTTCTGTGTGATATATTTTGTTGCACGGCACGGCACACGACGGGACATCGCACTCATAACACATAAATATGATACACTTTCACACAAACACATATTTCAAATAAACGCAACAAAATTGCGTGTATTTTTGTTAATAAATCACTATTAGTATTCAATTGAATCATAAACCAACAAAAACTGACAAATATCGCAAAACATATCGTATATATTTGTATATACGTGTACAAATAAATCGAAAATCGAAAAAAATAAATCGTATTTCCCGCGCACATTGCGCGTGACCTTGACGATGGAATATTTGAATTTCGATTGCACAACACGCGATCGGGGCGCCATCTATAATAATTCTATACGATTTTGACTGCAGTAAAACTTCTGTTTTGATTGTTGATTTAAAATATAATCCGTGATATTTTTGAGTTGAAAATGGAACGACAGGTCACAACAGGATTTCTCTATTGGGAAAAAATTACGTTTTTCAAATTCGATACGCGGCCGTCGATAAATAATTTATTTTGTGCCCGTCGCATATATGCGACGCGACCCCTGGGGACAGTCGCGCTCCGTCGCATATATGCGACGCGGCTCCAGGCTCATTAATAGTAATTAACAAGTAACATCAACAATTTAACGACACAATCATGTATATATTTAAAAAAAAAACAGAATGAAAAGGTGATTGCTGTGACAGAAGAAAAATAAAAAAAGTTTATATAAATATAATCATTGGTCTGTTTCTAAAAACTTGTCCAGTCTCTTTTTGAAGGTATCCACTGTGGATGCTTCAATGACGTTTCTTGGAAGCTTATTCCAGCTATCAACCACACGGTTTGATGAAAATTATTATGGAATCTTTCTTTCATATCAGTTTCACATTAGCTCAGTCCAGCGCACATGGTGAAATCGCTAGCCTTCCGCGCATTTTCACGCTTCGTTTTTCGCTCACTCTCTTTCGCACATTCCACAAACATTCCACCCCTCCACACAACTCTTTTGCTTCTGTTACTGGATAGTCCTTAACTAATCTCCAGTGAAGAGGAGTCCAACATCAGGAGCCGGTGTCCACTTGTCCGCTGGTTTACCCGAGATCAGCATCTGAAACAGACAACACCCCGTCAGTAACCCGTAGCGAACCCGGAGGCGTGGTCCGACCCCTGAAGCAATCCCTTGAAGCTTTAGCCTTGGTCGAACCATTTTCAATATCAGACCGTACGACTTATTTATCTCTTATTTGATTAACATGTATTTTCCATACTTGCTTGGTACCTAAAATTTCGACGAAGTAAATTGATTTTCCCACTTTTTTAATAATTTTCCCTGGTACCCAGGTGACTTTGTACACCGCTCTGGAATCTTTAATGAAGCAATTGATGTTACGGAACCTTGACTCCGATTCCGAAAGGTCGGAACTTCCGATTGATTTTGCACCTCCGGTTCCGATAAATTGAAATCGGAAGTTGTAATCGGAGGTCGAAGCAAAGCGGCGGCGCAGCGATTTTTTATATTGAAGAGATAAACTATTAAATTGAATAAATTATTAAATTTTTTATATTCGTCTTAATGAGTATAATAGAGAAAAACATATTCCTATCAGCGATGATCCTTTGTTATGGTGGAAAGTGAATACAAAATTTCAATCCCTGAACTCGATCGCCCGCCAGTATTTGTCGTTTCCACCAAGCTCAGTAGCAAGTGAACAACTTTTTAGTGGCGCTGGCCTAATCGATGACCCGTTGGGGATAGATTGGATGGGTATAGAGCTGCGAAGCTTTCGTTCATTAAATACAATTTGGTTCTTTTGGAGTCAGTTCATTTGATCTTATTTACTACTATTACTGT